>WHPZ01562731.1:565-20066 GCA_016617965.1 Macrosiphum rosae
CCCCCCGACTACGAGGCAAGTGAACCCGAATGTTCGCTCCGCCGGATCGCGTCTGTGCATCGTGTACTATCGTTCAACCGCTAGTAAGAATGACAAGAGTAAAGAAAAACGTCCCACGCCGTGGTTGAGACCCAAATCTACTTCCTCCTCAAAAGGTTACAATCAAAAGACCAACTTCATCTCTTTCTTCATCAGAATCTGAATCAATGTCCATTTCAGAAGCTACCCTAACAGACCAAATATCAAGTCAACCTGATTGAGACTCACCTTCACTCTCCATTTTTAAACCTATATCAGGATCACTGCCAACTACCATCCCTACTTCCTCTCCGGAAAAATCAAACTCCAGTCACTCCTCGCCTAATCCCACTCAAGACCTTCCACCTGTCGAACAAAAGATCAAACCTCCACCAACACTAATTACTTCTACCTCAGCCTGGAGGAAAGCAGCGACCAAACTTATGACAGCAGTTAATATTGACTCGATAATAGTCAAGGCTTTCCGGAATTACTCGATCAAGATCCAATGCACTGACTCTGAAATGTTCAGAGTTGACCAAAAATATTTTAAGAACACACAAACTGAATTTTTCACGTTTCCAAGTCCCGAAGAAAAAACACTCAAAGTCGTAATCAGGGGCTTGCCTACTGATATCTCTGACCTTGAACTCACTGAATAACTTGTATCCAAAGGTTACGAAATCTCCTCAGTCCACAAATTTTTCAAAGCCGGTAAAAAAACTGCCCCTTTATGTGGTCTCCTTATCAAACAACACTGTGAGCAAGTCTATATTTAAGGAATATTCCTTCTTTTATATTTCTGTTAAGAGAAAAGCCTACAAAGCGGCAAACCCAGCCTAGTGCTTCAAATGCTAAAGATTTGGTCATTCCAGAATGTACTGTGGATTCACCCTAAGATATGTGAAATTTGTAGGAACTCACTTGGCTAAAGACTGCTCCAAGGTTCTTGAACAGACTCCCGAGTGCATTAATTGTGAAGGCCCTCACATAGCCAACTACAAACAATGTCCAGAATTCTTAAAGAAAAAAGCCGAAAGCCAAGCATCCTTACCCACATTCAAACACCAGAGTGTTCAATTAACCCATCTTCATCAACCTCCAGTAACCATCACACCTTCAACTAAGGATGATGCTCAATTCTTTCTTCAGTCATACGCAATTGCTGTTAAGCCTAAAAAATTATTAAACCAGTTCGTCAATCTAGCCGCCATCCAAATTCTTACTAACCTGCTCTCAGAGCTCACATCCGGTATCGACATCAGAGACGTTCTAATTTCTACTCTAACAGCTCTTATCCCCTCATCCTATCTCATAATTTCTGACACCAGAACTATGTTTTGGAACTCTCAAGGCGTTACTCAGAAGTGTCTTGAACTCCTCGATCTAGTTCAAAGGAAAAAGGTCAACATCATCCTGTTAAACGAAACCAACCTATTTTCTAACCGTCAAATCAAACTTCCAAACTTCTTCGCCTACCGAGCGAGCCCACTTCACCGATCAGTAGCCGTTTCGATAAACAGTGGTGTATGGCTCCGCCCACAATATTGTATTCCACCTAATATTAAATATATAATTATATTGTACTAGTGAGTGTCAATCGACTACGGGCTCTCACTGGGTCAGTTCACTTGTCAGAGCTAGGCTGCTGCATCCATGATTCTAGCTGACCCCAACGTTATATTAATATTGTAATTATAACATAATAATGAACATGACGTGATACCTATAATATAGGTTTTATCATAATATCATGTAACAAAGAACCGGTGAATAAATACCGCGCATTTTCATCATTCTTAGACGACGATGACGTGGTATGATACATTCATTTATGATTAACTATTTAAAAAAAAAAAAAAATACTGTTCTATTAGATAATAAGCAAATAAGTAACTGATTTTTAGACGATTTTTTTTAATTAAATCTTCAATTGAATTATAAGACATGGTATTTAAACTTTATTTTGCTCAATTCAACCTCAAACTTTTTATTCTAAATTTAGCTCTTAACACTTTCTTGGATGTTGTGCTTGTGCTTTCTTAATGTGATAAGTTATAGTTTTTTTTTATGGCGTTAATAAAAATATATTTTTTTGCCATCTGACATTCATTTCTTTTCATGCGAAATTCACTACTCAAGTTAAGGCAATGCAAACAACTCTTTTAATTTGTTTTTTACTATCTAATATGCACTTGTTATTTCGCAAACGCCGAGTTAGTCCTATACTTATCATATTGTTCTGGATATTAATCTTCAGATGGGCCACCAATATAAACGTTATAACCATTGAGTAAATTTATCATATTTGTTATATTTGTAACTAATGGTCAATAAAATATTTTTATACCAAATTGTTTTAAATCAATTAATTATGTTATTTATCTTAAAAGTGATGAGTGATGACCATGTATTTTCAAAAACTTATATCACTACATGGTGTCACAAAATAAAATGTGACAAAATTGATATTTATCACCATTTGTTTTGTATTTCCAATCTTCTGGAAGGGTAACTGTTGTAGCAGGGTTTTCACTTTTCAAATATTTTGCTAAATATTATTTTAGGAAAATATTCAGAGTTTGGTGAGATTATGTTTGAAGTAGGCTTAAAAATGATTTTTCTGACATTCAATAATATTAATAAATAACATAGTATGGGTAGTCACAGATATACATGCATTAGGTACAATACAATTATGAATAAATACAAAACTAATAAAATAAACTGGTATTTTACTGCGTTTGACGAGAAAATTAAAAAATTAAAATTCGTGGTAATGAGGCTGTTATTTAGCAACATATGAGGACATACTCAAATACCTACTCAAGTTTAACGGGTGGGGCAACATGATGCTCGTTATCCGTTTATGATTACTCTCATTTTGAGGGCCTTTCGAAAAACAGTTGTTTTTGTTGATATTTTTGACAATGACATGATATAGGTATGATGCACACATCATGATACGCATCCTCCTCACCCGCCGACCATCAATCTGACAAAAACGGCGCTGATCTTTCGCCGTTTTTAATTTCTCATTATGAAAATATTATCAAAACTAATGAAAAATGGCGAAAGACCGTCGCCATCTTTGCGCAACATAGTACAAAACTTGGTTCGTTGCCCTCATACCTAGTTTATTCTATCATGGACAATGTTATAAAAATTAATTAACTATCGAAAATCGATTTATCCGATTATCGAGAATTAGTATTACTGTGAATGGTTTTATCAGTTGATTATAAATATTAATTAATTGTTGAACAATTAAATACAATTTTTCAACATATTTTTTGGTACATTTGAAAGTAGTTTATAAATATCCCTACCCACAGCAAATCCTCCACAACACTAAGAATCGTTTTTTGTATGTATACAATTTTAATGTCTATCATTTGACTATTTTTATTTGTGTTATAATTGCACTAAATATAATATTATATAAGAAGGTTAGTTTTTTTTTACAAAATACTCTTATTATATTATTATGTTTCCTGAATATAATGTATAATTTACATTAATTGTAGGTGGGTTGATGAACGATTTTATTAGTAAATCAGTATGCGTTAACCATACCTATATAGACTATAATATGTTTATCTGAAATTAAAAACATTCGTTTAAGATGCCAGTATAGCCCTAATTTTCATACGTACCTACCTACTATTTATTTACTCAGGTGAAAAAAATACAACAATAATGTACTTAAATGGTGTTTACAATGAATGGCGAGTTATTGTTTCATATTATTAGAATTGTTACTGAATCATCAACTTATTATGAGTATAGATTTTTTGTTTTTTCAAAACAGAATAGTATATGGTTTATTTCATACAAAAAATTTGAAATTTGAACGAGTATAATAATTATAGTTACCTATAAGTGGAATGAAGTGGCACAGTGCTACATCTATTTGTGTCTGTGTACACAATAAGTAGTCGAAATAATGCTTCAATTTTCAACTTCAATATCTTGTTCGATTGGAAAGTGAATATCGTTGGTGCATTGGGAAGGTCAAATTTTAAAATTCACAGTAATTTTCAAAAGCGCCAAGAAACACAAAAGAAAAATTAAGGAAAACGGGAATTTTTATATGCAAAATCGATTTGGTTTTTGGTGTAACTTTAAAACAAATGACCGTAGATACAAGAAATTTTCACTGGTTGTTTATATTTGCATTTTCTATACACGATAATATTTTAAAAATATTTTGAATTGTTTAGGGACATTTTCATTTTCCATTTTTTTTAGTTCTTTTTCTAAATATACCTATCAATACAATTTTATTTTTTGGTTAAAAAAGGTTGAACATTTAATAGAAGGCTCTTGGTATATTGTTTCAAAGGCAGATGAACGGTATTAAAAATCCTTAGTCACAGTTTTTTTTTATAAGCATTTAAAGTTCAAAAATTAACAAAATATGGAAAAATCACGAAAATTAGCAAATTATTTTGAGTTAAGAATTCGTAAAAATTTTCAGTCAAATTAAATTTTTATGAGCGTTTGAAATTCAAATTTTTACAACATTGGATATTCACTCGATTTCTCATGTAGCGATTTCCTTATTTTGTTGTAATTCAAAAACAAATTACTGTAGATACATGAAAATTTCACTGAATATTTATTTTATCATTTCCTATACACCATACAATTATGAAAATATTTTGACTCTTTTTGAGCTGTTTACGGACATTTACAGGTTGCAATTTTTTTAGTTTTTTTTCTATAAATATCAATTAAGTTTTATCTGTTGGGCCAAAAAGTGTAAAAGTTTAATACAAGGCTCCTGATTTATTGTTACAACATAAATTGAAAAATATTAAAAATACATAGGCACAATTTTTTTTTATAAGCATTTAAAGATAGAATTTTGACAAAATGAATAATTATTTTGTAGTTAAAAACTTATAAAATGTTCAACTTTTATATCTAAGGATTAAAATTTTATAAAAAGATTCCAAGTAAGTAGTTAATTCTGTTACCAAAAAATCTAAAAAATAAATAAGCACAGTTTATTTTTATAGTCATTTTAAGTTCAAATTGTGACGAAATTACATGAAAAAAAACTTAGAATAACTACGTATTTTAGTTATTTTGTTGTGATTGTATAATATTATTCGTGGGTACTTGAAACTTCTAAAGTAGGTACACTATTATATATTTATGATAGTATCAGGGTTTGTTGTTGATGTATAACGCGTTATAAGAATTTAGTACCTACCTAATGGATATTGTGATATGGTTAATTTGGAATTTATTATAGGTCTTTTTTTAATATCATAGATAAGTATATAATATATCTTTTACCTAGACTGACATTCCGTCTCTGCTCAGAATCGTTTTTTTTAAACAATGATATTATATCATTGAATTCAAATTTAATACCATCCATTATACAGTGACCCACTTGTAACCTACTGCACAGCAGAGCACCTTTTTTTAATTGAAAACCTGAGGTTTGAAAATGTAATAGAAGATTCCTCATAAGTACTTTTCACTAAGAACTAAAAATAAATAAATATTTATGTAATTTGTTATGGCCATCGAAGTTCAACTTTTAAGGATATTGCGAATATTCATGAATAACGTAAAATAATGATTTATCTTTTAACAGTTTTTTCATTGTCCTACATAAAAAAATACTATAAATAAAAACTTAAAACATACTATTTTTCGTAATTATAATTTTATGATTACAATGTAATTTTCAAAATATTTAGATGATTAATTTTTACCAGCGTAGAACATGAACCTATTCGTAAAAATCACGAAAATTTGCAAATATTTTTGAATTAGAATATTTACTAAAAATATTATTTTATACATTAAATTTGATACAAGATTCATCATAGGTTTTTTTACTGTAATCAAAAAAAAAAATTATAATAATAATAACTTCCCGAAAATCAAATAAATTTTTACGAGTGTTTGAAGTTCAACGTTTTATAACATTTGATATTCACTTGATTTTCATAGAGAAATTTTCTTATTTTGTTGTAATTCAAAAACAAATCACCGCAGATACTTTAAATTACACTATTATGTTTATTTTATCAATTTTTATACTTGATGCTATTTTAAAAATAGTTTGACTCATTTCGAGTTGCTTATGAACATTATCAAGTTATTATTTTTTTTCTATAAATGTCAATAAAATGTTATTTGTTGGATCAAAATGATTGAAAATTTAATACAAGGATCCTCAATTATTGTTTCAATAACAGTCTAAAAGTATTAAAAATATATAGGCATGCGTGATTTCTTTACATTGAGATTTGAAGTTAAAATTTCCATACATTTTGTCATATTAATAATTTAAAATTTAAAATTTTATAAAATGTTCAATTATTATACCTGAAGATAGAAAATGTAAAATAAGGTTCCATGTAAGTAGTTCATACTGTAAACAAAAAATCTAAAAAACATATAAACACAGGTTTTTTATTGTTTTTTGAAGTTCAAGTTAGGGCGAAATTAGATACATAAACCAAGAACAACAATTTATGTTTTGAGTTATAATTTAAACATTATAATGGTGGGTGATTGGAGCTTCTAAAGAATATTATTATATACGAATAATATTACTTAAATTTACACTCTACCATATTAGTAATAATAATATAAATGACACATTTGTAACCTACTGTACAAAAGAGCTACAACCACTTACCCGCTTATTTTTAATATACAATAGTATAGTCCCTATATGCCTTATTTTCTACGTTTAATATCTGACAACTATAAATTATATTATTAATAGTTAAATATTGCATCTTAAAAAAATAAGCCATATCCCACCCACTTCCCCATGTCAAAATCATTTGACCACCAAAATTATGTACACATTAATTACAGAAGCATTAAAAGATATTAAAGAACAATAAATATGGTATTCACCGACAAATGGCGAATAATATTATTATCTTTTTTTATTGGATTAGTTGTTACTGAATAAACAAATTATTGTGAACATTATTTATTTTGTGCTGAGGAACTGTGGTATGGAAACAAAACGCTTATATTCAAAATCGACAAGTAAAATGTTATTTAATTTACTGTTTAACGTTCATGTTTTTACTTTTTTATGTTTTATGAAATCAAAATGATTTTTTTTAAGCAGTATTTAATAACAGTTATAGTAATAATTACTATTTGGGTTATGCCTGCAAAAGCTACTTTACAAAATGAAGAAATATTACGTAGTAAGGATTAATATTTATTATTGATTTACAATTATTATATTTGTGTTATAGTTTTTATTTTGTCGGTATTTTTATTATCAATAACTTGTATAATATTCTAGAATTAATTTAAAAACGAAAACAAATTAATGCTTTTTTATGACTATTTAAAGACAAATAGAACTTATAACATTTTTTACTTTTAAATTTACCCTAAAGATGTTTTAAAAAGTGTATTATGTATGATTTTGGAGGAAAAATTAAATATTCTGATATTACATATTTTGCATAAACGAATGCTAGTATATCAGCTTATTGCCTAGTAATATGTTATAACAAATTTCTTAATTCATAAAATTTGTTTGACGTATTGAAATTTATTTTTTTTTATAGTCAACCATACATTATCAAAAATAACTTAAATTATATTTTTCTACAAAGGTTTAGATCATTAATCAACAACCCGTATAATATGCCTCTTGTAGGCATATGCCCCCTCTCTGTATTTCCTCGTAAATAATTACTGAGTTATTATCCTCTATTGCTCCCCTTTTTGGTTTATAATCGTTAAAGAAATTTTTTACTGATTTATACGCTGCATCTCTGCTACCATTTGTACCTCTATTTCTTTGAATTTTTCTTCTAGAAAAGTATCCTTTGCTTCTTTTGACTTTCGTATTACAAGATTTCTTAGTTCTCTATATTTTCTCTGACTTTCCAAAGTAGTTCCATTCTTAAGCTTTCTTCTTTCTTCAATCATACTTACTATCTCTGTTGTTCTCCATTCTTTCCTAGGTACTGTCGTTTTATTTTCTTTCAGAGTCTTTGGTGCTGCTTCTGTCACTGTGCTCTTTATAATATCCCACCTATTGTTTATATCGGTTCTCCCATTTATATTTATGTCGTTTATAAGTTCTTTAAACTTATCATTTGCCTTTTCTTCTTTTAATTTATTTATATGCCATCGATCACTGTTTTTCCTTGTTACTATTTTCTTGAACTTTAAGTTACTTTTCATCATTAATAGGTTGTGGTCACTATTTATGTCTGCTCCTGGGTAGCTTCTGCAATCTTTTACTTGGTTTCTAAATCTCTTCTTGACCATAATATAATCTATTTGATATCTACTTATGTCTCCCGGCATTTTCCATGTATACCTTCTTCTTGGATGGTGTTTGAAGGTATTCGTTATTAACAACTCGTGTTTTGAGCAGAAATCTATTAATCTGTCTCCTCTTTCATTTCGGTTTCCTAGGCCATAATTTCCTATTATGTGCCCTAGGTTTTCTTTTCCTACAACAGCGTTCCAATCACCCATAATGATAAGATTTTCATCTCCTTTAACTTTTCAATAACTTTTTCTATTCCTTCATAGACTTCTTCCAATTCCCTCTCGCTGCTATTAGAAGTAGGTATGTAGACTTGGACTATGACTGTATTCTTAGGTTTCGTTTCGATTTTGACTAATATTATTCTTTCGTTGTACTGTATAAATCCTTTAACTTTTTTCCCAATAGCCTTACTCATTATTATGTCTACCCCTCCAAATCCTAGGTTATTCTCCGCTGTTCCTGTATGTATCAACCAATATTCCCCACTCCATAGATCACCAGCTCTTGACCATCTCATTTCTGACAGGCCAAGGATATCAATCTTCATTCTTGCCATTTCTATTTTCAAGTTTTTTTAGTTTCCCGCATTGCAACATAGTTCTAATGTTTCAAGTAGCTATTCTTCCCTAGGTTTAGACACGATTTAAGATAGTATGGTTGTCCAACGAGCTATGATAAGACGGCATTGGATTTAAATATCTCGAGGCTAGCGCTTCTAGTGAACCATTTTATAATTTATAATATAATATATAATCATTGTACATATTGTTTTTGTTTTATATAGGTATAACATAACAATTTTTATTAGTTTTAATTTGAACCGATATGAGCGCTGTATGCTACGACTCCCGTGCCTATATCACGTGACTTTTCGATTGAAACCTATGCCGTGTGATAAAATTTTTCTAATGGGTTGTTGGGCAACCATACTAATGGGTTTAGGTCATAATTATTATAGTTAGTTTTATAAAAATAGAACCAAGCATACAAAAGAATCTGAAAAATTTTTTTTTTAATTTTTTGAGTAATTTGTAGTAAATATACACTGATCAAAATTATATTTGTTTTTTAGAAGATTGTAGAGGTAAAATGTTTTAGTTAATTATTAGTAGGTACATTAATAGTTATTATATAAATAATTGTATACTAGTGCCAAAAAAAGATTGTATGGGTCTCAAACTTCCACACAAATTAATTCTTAATACCAGAAAAAAATAAATATAACTGAAGGTTTTTGGGACAATATAGGACAATATATTATATTATAACAGAAGAGTGAAAGACAAAAAAAATATGGAGAGTTAGAAACAGTATAATATAGCAAAATTATCATTCTAGAGACTATTAAAAAGGTAAATTGTGGTGGGCAGGACATGCAACGAGGAAACGAAACTCATTACCACTCATTACCAGAAGTGGTTATGGAACAGAATCTGAAAGAAAAAAGGTAAAACCAAAAATAAGGTTGTTATGTACTGTTCGAACGAGGGCGCGTTTTCGCGCCACAGTAGTTTCGACATATACTCTCCTAGTGGTCCAGCGGACGGTGGAAATTCACGAGGTGGCTTACCATACCTATAATAATATGTGTATCTGAAATTAAAAACATTTATTTAAGATAGTATAGCCTCTTTGACGTGTACAATTTTCTACCTACATACTATTTATTTACTCAGGTGAAAAAAAAACAACAATCATGTACTTATATGGCGTTTACAACGAATGGCGAATTATTGTTTCATATTCGAGTTGTTAGATACTGAATCATCAACTTATTATGAGAAGAGATTTTTTGTTTTTCAAAACAGAATATTATATAGTTTATTTCATACAAAAAAGTTGAAATTTGAAGGACTGAAGGAGTATAATAATTATAGTTACCTATAAGCTTTAAAGTTAAGATAAGTGAAATGAAGTGGCACAGTGCCAGGCCCTTGGCCGTTGTACTCTTACAGTTGTACATAATTCACTTGTCTTTTCCAGGTGGTCGAGCCCGGCGCATCGTTGCGTTCGCTCGCCGCCTCGAGCCATGGTTTTACCTGCGTTAGTTAGCGTGCCGTCTGTTTTACCGCTTTAAAACCCCTCGTGGTTTTATCGTCCTTTCTATTGTGTGCCGCCCCTTATAATCTTCGTTTTCCAGCCGTTGATGTGAGCGAAACGAGCGTGATCGCTCAACGCACCGTGCGTGCTGGCAAACCTAGCGTGAGCACGAGCTTTAAGATTTGTTCACGTTTGTGTGACAAGCTGACAAAATAGGTACGCCAGATATATAATAATAACAGTGAGCTCTGTGTTTAAAGTTGTGTTCACTCGCGTGTCTACATTGTTGAGACGTTGTTGTCCTTGTGGTAGTGTCCGTGGTGTTCCGTACAGTCCAAAGAACTGCGTGTATCTTCGCACCTACCGAAGTGCCACCTGCGCATATCAATCGGACTAATTGAGTCCGGCTAGTGCGTGGCTGACGGCTGAACCGAACATCGAGGTCGTTTCCATTCGGAGGTGTTACAGCCCGGCATTTCACGGTGCTTTGAGGATTTGTCAGACTGGAGGAGTCGCCGTCAATCAAGCTAACCATATTCATCGAAGGGTTTTGTTGTCGCCGAGTTCGGTCATTTATTGTTTGTGTATATTATAATGTCTACACCTGTTCGTGGGCCAATATTTATTATTGTTTGTATTAATGACTATATTTACTAGTACTTAAGGATTAAGATCTGGGTACCCACCATTAAGAAACAATTATTATATTATAAACCTCTCACCTCTGTAAGAAATACAAGTATTTCCGTCATTCAAATTACAGTACTACTATTCCCTTCCGATCCTGTCCCCAACACAATCGCGAGTCGTGGCCGACAACCACCATACTTGTAGGATCGGCAGAGGCGCAAACAGGTATAGTGAAGGGGGACGTGGAAACATTAGGAGTTGGATCAAATTGGAAGACTCTATAATTATGTATGTATATATATATATATATATATATGATTTGTGAAATGGCTGTGAGGCAAGATGGTCACAGTGGCCGGATAAGCCCGAAGGAGAAGAAGAAGATGTTTAAGAATTAAAAAAAAAGTTAATGTATTTATGCTATTAGGAAAGTATCGTAAAAAGCGTATGTAATGTTTAGTCGAATTCTGTGACCTATTAATGAATCATTTGAGATTATTGAACTATTAAATTAACCAATTTTGTATGGTACTTAGTCAAGCTTAGTTTTATAAAATAATTTTTGAATAATTTTAAAATGTAATAGGGATTCTAACTGAATGTGCTGAATTTCCAAGTAAGTTAATTGTAATTAACAAATAATTAATTTTATAACTTAATTATTAATATATCAGGCATAATTATAGGTAATTTATAAGCATTAACTATTATGATCTTAAAAGTCAACTTAAGAATTTTAGAAATTTTAATTTTACATACCTATATGGCCGACATGGATATTTAATTATAGCTCAAACAAATATTTATGAAATACTTAGTATTTATTTTAAGAGGAGCTTTCTGACCCAAAACATTGCATGGATGGTAAAATGTATGCTGTATTGGGCTTCCAGGAGGCCCTTGTCCATAAAACTCATAAGTCATTTATTATTTTATCAGTATTCTGAATTTCTGTTTGTACCTATATGGGAGTTTTTCTCACACAAAATAAGTAATTCATGTATCTAAGTTTGTTTTAATTTTTAATATGATACTTTGTGCGCTTATCCCAAAGATTACTAACCTCACTTACCTGCAAGTGCAGTGTTGTGTATTATCTAAATACAAATATCTATATATTTATCTTATCTAGATAAATATAAAACTGTTATATGATTATCTGCAGATAACTATATAACATTTTTATTAACTTCGCTTGATTTTTTTCCGTTTTCCATAACTTTTAATAATTATATGCAATTTAAAACAATGCGCTATATGCCACAATTAGTTCACAAGGAATACTCTGAACTGCTTAATAATTTTGAATGTATTGTTATGTTTCAAACCAAAAAAATAAGTCGTCAATTTTTTTTAGATTTAATTATCTCCATTGGTTAATATGTTTTTTGCAATAAATCAATTTTGTCAAAATAAGTCATTATTTCATTAAACAATAAAATTAAGTTGGCCAGAAAATTTAAAATGTCCAATATATTAATATGCGTTAAACGTTCCTTTTTTTTTTCATCCAAATTTATTAATTTAATCCATATTGTATTTCTATATAAAATAATAAATTATATTTACTAAAAAATTATAAATATGAGTATGTACTAGGTATCTATTATAATTTAATTTATAAAGTCTTAAAAAACCTAAAAACTGTACAGTTATCTGTTTTTTTATTATTTATTCATTTACCTGTTATCCTATCTAGATAGTTTTAAAATTTGTTGTGCACAACACTGGAGTTACCACACTACTAGCTTATAAGTTATGTTACAAGAGTCAAATTGAATAATGATGTGTAGTATTGTTCTATAATAAATACTAGTATAATTACATTTTAGATAAAGAAAAAGCTGACATAATAAAATTGGAAAATAAAGGTATTTGTTTCAAAATACGTATAGGTACGGGTGTTGTGGCTTCCTCCCTAGAACTATTGAGCTTCTATAGGCCGCCCTTGACCATACGATTCTCAAAAATCATTCGTGAATCGTGTTTATTATTTTATCAGTATTTTAAATTTTTATTCCTACCTGGGGGAGAATTTCTCGCACAAAATAAATAATTCATATATTTAAGTTAATTCTAAATTTTAAAACTTTTATATGATGCATTTGAGAGCTTATCCCCCATCTCAATCATCTCACTAAACTCTCCAACAGTCTAACCTCACTTTTAGTTCATAACTGTAAAAATTCGTATCATATTTATTATTTAATAATAATGTTTACGTAAAAAAAGTGAAATTACATAATTATGTGTTGTATAATTGTTCTATAACAATACTAGTATAATTAAATTACAGATGAAGAAAAAGCTGGTATAATAAAAGTGGAAAATGAAGGTATTTGTTTAAAATTACGTACATATAATATTCAAAATAGGTATAGGTACGTGTGTTGTGGCTTCCTCCCAAAAACTATTGCACTTCCAGAACGCCGTTGTCCATACAATTCTCAAAAATCATTCGTGAATCGTGTTTATTATTTTATCAGTATTTTGAATTTTGGGCTCCTACTGGGGGATCATTTCTCACACAAAGTAATTAATTCATATACCTAAGTTTGTTTATTCATTTTCTTTATATGATGTATTAGAGAGATTATCTTCCATCTCACTAATCTCTCTAATATAACTTTTAGCTCATATTTAATTATTTAGTAATAACGTCTACTTTACAAAAGTGGTGTTGAATAATAATGAGTTGTATAATTCTAGTATAATTAAATTTCAGATGTTGAAAATTCTGACATAACAAAAGTGAAATATAAAGGTATTTATTTAAAAATACATAATGTAATGTTACCCCAACCCCCTTAACTTCACGAATTAAAATTCTATTTATGAATTTAATTTATGTCATTTATAGAAAATGCTTTGAAATTATAGCTATAAAATTGAAACATTTAAATATCATACAATAAAATATATTAATTTAAATTGCATACCTAATTTGATGCACACAATTGAGTTAGTAAATAAAATGCATCTGCTTCTTATTTATTATTATAATGAGATTGTTTCGTAACATAATAATATTATTATTAACAAATTATCTTTACTTTTTAGAAAACCTAGGTACGTGTTTTCATTTTTTTTTTTTTTTTTTGTTAATTAGGTTTTTAATTAATTCATATAATTTATTATAATTTACAATAGTCCAGTATCAGTTTACAGATTACTGTATTTTTAATTGCTTTAGACAGTTTATTATACCTACAATAAGGTATAGTAAATTGATTATATAGTAATCTCTAAACCGTTACAGAACAGTCGATGGCTTATTGATTATTTACATGATTGTAATTTTAGTTTATTGAATGTGACTTTCTATTGTTTACTATAAAGATATATTTCTAATAATGATTGATAATCGATTTTTAATTAATATTAAATATCATATCCTACATAAGACCAAAACTTAATATTTTTGACAATAGCTAAAATGTTAAGATTACAATATTTTTCTATGACATACAGCGTTTCATTTATCATCGCTGGTTCAAACGCACTCTTCCACCTCTTTCTATGGACATCGCTTCCATAAGCGGCAACGGGTTGGATTTCTTCAATTCTCTTTCTGCAGTATCAAGATGACTCTGTCTAGGCCTGCCTGTTGGTATTTTTAAGGATAGCATATATTTTGGTGACTTACTTAATGAGTGATCCTCTGGTCGCTAGACGTGTCCCGTTCACTCAAACCTAACCTTGCATCATTTATATTGTTTTTTTCGTTTATGCTGGTTACAAGTATTTTAAGTGCCCTTCAAAAATTATAACATTAGTTAGAATTACTTTTACTCTCATTATATCATAAACATTTTAGAAAAGTACATAATTATTTTTTCCCATATATTACAATAAATATTATGTTTTTATTTTTTTCATAAATGCGCCTAATTAGTTTTATATTCTGATCAGAAAGCTGGATACATTGGTTTTATAATGTTGTTTGATTTTTTTGTGTTACCCATCTTTTAGAATCGTAAAAATGCTTTAACCTCAAATTTTAGAGAGGTTTCTGATCTAGATGATACTTTTTTTGGTTGAGTCAGTGGAGATGGGTGAGGTTGATGTGTAAGTATGATGGAATTAAAATTGGATGGTTTGGCTAAAATAACTGTTTAATATATTATGAAAAATAGTATAAATTCTGTCAGGAACGTTTTTTCCCGACAAGCCCCGCATCGTGCCATAAAAAACTTCGTTTCAATAATAATAATAATACAACGAACGAAATGTGCATATTGACTTAACGATTAGTTAGTTCTATGCCTCAATGGTAAAATACATTTCATTTTAGTACGATTAGGATAAGGCTCAGGAGTTACACTATTAGTTACTTTATTTACTGTCTGTATTTTTATCTCTTTCCCCCCCCTAGAGTCATCTTTCCCAAAAGCATCTGAATCTTCTACATTTTTTTTTCTAAAACCTCATGTTTGTACTTATCATTTTTAATCTACACCTTTGATCTACATTCCGCTTGTGTATACTATTATTTGTTGGATCTTTACAAATTGTTCGTACGTACTCTTCGCCGGTGTTATGGGATCGAATAAATCGTTCAACATGATATATGCCTGTTCTCCCATGCAAGTAATTAAAAGTGGTACATATTGTTCCATGCGTTCCTGGTATACTGTCCGATTCCCGTCGGGTTTGAATTCTGACAGAACGCCAATTTTACCATAAATGTGGACTCCATTAGGTGTGGAGCCAATCTCAGCTTGCTCTTTACAGCCGGTCATTTTTGGAGAAAAACAAATTTGCAAATTAATGGATAAATAATTAACGACGCCACGCCACGCCACTAATTTTATCCACTTTCATCTTGTATACTTAACTCGCAGTGTTAATTTTTGTAGCACATACTTTTTATCTTCGTCGAAACTGTTATATTTCTGACCGCAGTGGTTAGAAACACATAAAAAAGAGTAATAAATGAAACATTTTACTTGAACCCTGATTTATTATAGTAAAATACAAAAGAGCGAAAACATGTTTCCTTTTATAAAGATATTAGTACAATATGGAAGTAACAAAAACCAAATATAATTTAATAAAACCATAACCTAACTTTTTTCGCTCGTTCGGCAAAATCAGCCAGAGCGCGTTAGTGTCATATACATATAACACCAACTTCCTGACACGGCAAATGCTATTACTAGGTTTTTGTGATTATGCGAGCAGTATATTCTCAGCTAGGCAATCTACTTGAGATAGATCGCGGACCTCGCGTGGTGATTACGTAAGAGTATAATTTAACTCTAAACTATCAAAAAATCGGTGCACCGTATCCGTAGTTCACACTGAATACATTCTGTTCTAAAATACACAGGTTTATCGCATTAATAATTATTATTATTATTATCAAAACAAAAAGCAACCATTTACAAACAAAAATGATAATATTAACAATAATCTCAAAATCCCTGTTTGAGAACATCCCCTGTTGGATCTCTTGTTTACCTTGTTCACGACAAAATGTAGCCAATCTACTTCCCAAGGTCTAATCAATCTCTAAACTAAGAATACGATTAAATAAACGATTTAGGAATGTCAATCAAAATCCAAATGACACAGACAGTCAGTCGCAAACATTTGTTGTCTTTTCTATACATATAGATCTATTCTTATAAATAAGGACCATCTCCTCTCAGAATCATTTATCATCGTAAACAATGATTAAACATTAAATTTAAATTTAACACATCTATTACAGTGATATAGCAAATATAGGTACTCATTGACTATAGGAACACTGGACATCTACTATACAGCAGATCCAAATATCATCTCATTCTATATTTAATATTATTATATATTTGATAAATATCTATAATTCAAAGTTCAAACATAGTATAATTATATTCGTAAGTCACGGATTGAGATTTTAATTGTACGTTATATTATTAGATATCTCAAATAAATAGGACTATTAGGACGTAAAATATGATTGTATATATTATGGTAATAACCTGCTTTCCACACTGCGTCTCATTTGTTCAATGCGTCGTAATGTAAACGTGTTTTTTACAGTAGTTATTATGTGGGGAGCTTCCTAAAACCATAAATAGGTACCTACTGAAGATTTTAAACAGCAGAAAATACTGATGATTGCAAAATCGACAACCGAAAAATCGAAAATAATAAAAACTAAGCTCGATCACAGGATAAGAAAGAAAAAAATTATAATATGTACAAAAAAAACGCTAATAAATAATGATAGGTAATCTATACTTGAAACAAAACCATTTATTGTAAACAATATTTTTGTTTTTATAGAAAAGAATATGAGTAAGTATTTATGAGGTTTATAATTAGTTTTATTGAAAGAAATAGGTAAAAAATTGATATGAAGGGTATAAAAAAATCAAAAAATCCTTATAATTAGGTAGTTATAAATATCAAACAAAGTTATGGTCAGTTAATTTAATTACAAAATTATACATATCTCATGAAAGCTTTGTATCAATATGCGGAACTAGATATTATTGAGTGACATATTATAGCCAAGAAACAGTTTAGCATTATATTTCAAATCTAGAATCTAGATAGTGTAGGTATTAAAAGAAATTGTGTTTATGTTCACAATACGAAAATATTCTGTATTGAGTGATTTTATACATGATAAGAACTGTTATATTAATAAATAATAATTAATAACTATTATATAACTAGCTTTCCCTACCGACGTTGTCCAGGCCAAAGATTTGTATTCTTAATAAATATATTTGTACAAAATATATACACGATATTTTTTCTAATTATAGTATTAATAAAATATGTAACAAATGCAACCATTTAGATTCACAAATAAAAAATTTATTTTTTTGTATGCTAAGAAGCTCCCCTTTAACCTATCTACAGCTTGAAAAATCAAGCTGTATAGGTACACCCCCCAATTTTCAAGTAATAATCTATTGAAATAACTTTTATTGAACTTTTAGCTTTTATACATTAATTCCTTCCCCGTGACTCGACTGATTAATTAGTGAAAATAAGTAGAGTTCTTTCAAGATATGCAAAATGGATAGTGTTTCTCTACTATATTATGAATGTTATATGCATACAAACATTCCTCTTAAATAACTCTATAAATTTAAAAAAAATCTACATCAAAATCCGTTCAGTAGTTTTAAAGATCTAAGCATATAGACAGAAAAAAGGACCTTGTTTTATACTATGTTGATTATTATACTAACTTGTAAATTGTAGGGGTTACGATTGTTAGGGTTGATGAGGTTGTAACGGTTAGTAAGGTTGGTTGGAAACAGGTGTATGTGTGCCAAGGTTTTTGCCTTTGAAGCATTTTTCCGGGAACTAGTGTCGACGGCCGGGGCTTACTCTCAGATCACATTGAGTGAATAATTGCATCCACCATTCTATAATTTTTATGATAATATTTTAAAACAATTAACATAAAAATTATCCAAGCATAATCCAACTTGTATTTTTAATTAGATATATTAATCAGTACGTATTAATTTTGTTGTTTATTGTATTGAATATTTGTGTAATTTAGTAGGTATAACTTCAAATGATACGTAGCTCATAGCATATTATATCAACTAGGTACTGTGTTTTCATAATCTCTATTGAAAATGTTGAATTAAGCTTTATATAATTATTATTAATAAATAATTTATTATAATTATAATTTTTTATAGTTTATCTTAGTACGTACATTTTTGTTATTTTTTTTTCTGTTTGGGATAATAATATAAGGTACATTATTAATTATTTTGTCTATTATCTTGAATGTCCATTTTTAGATAAATATAGACATATATGATTAGAAACATTAGAGTACATGTAGTTCGTTAGGGGCGTACTCAAGAATTTTTAATGTAGGGGGGGGGGGTTGAACATTTTGTTTTTTATCACGGGGACTTTGTCACCTCCTTTTTAAAAATATTAAATATAAACATGGTAATGTACTCTACAGAAAATAAATTTCAAAAATGAAAAATGTTTATTTAAAGAACAAAATTCCGATTCCGATTGATTAACGTGTTCATGTTTTCTTTTAAGATTATTGTAGGGTTCAATGTACTTGGAACTTCCAGGCACACTAGTAAAAAATGTTATTTTATTTTTATTTTTATTTTTTGACTTTAAGCGTTTATGGAAAAAGAATAAATACTTAAATTTTAATACTATCATTAATATTTTTCAAACGTATATTAAATTACTATACATTTTAATAATTTATCTGTGTGAAATAGTACATGTAATTTTAGTATATACCTAATTTAGAAAAAAACAATTAATAATTTTGATTAAGTGGGCCTTGACAGTTTTACATTAAATTTAGGGAGCCTCATAACAAAAAAAATTGAGAAGTACTGTACTAGATTATAGTGTAAAATATCTAAATATAATAAATATAATACTAGCTGTCCCGGTAAAAGACCATGTTTTAATGTTGCATTTCAATTTGAAAACTACATATACATTTTTCACTGTTTATTTTTCTAACATAATTTATATTTATTGAAGAAATATATAAACAAATTTTTTGAC
>WHPZ01562764.1:0-10838 GCA_016617965.1 Macrosiphum rosae
CACACACACACACACACACACACACACACACACACACACACACACACACATGTGTATACACGCGTACGAACGCAGAAAAAAAAATGTGTTTCCGCACACGACATTTTATAGCCTAAGTCGTTAAACAATAAACCTAAAATACCAAAGATTAAGAATATATATCATATTATTGTACACCGATAGGCGATAATATATGTGTAGGTATAGTTTAATTTGAATTCAGTTTGTACGCTGATTGCGCTGGTACAAATGTTTGTAACGGCAGTCCGAATAAAGTAAAATAGCATATATTATTATAATTTTTAATTATGTTTTAAATGTTTATGCAACATCTATGAAATATCTGAGAATCGGGATGGAATATCTATTGGACTCGAAAAATTATACCTACTTATTATATTATATTTTATTTTTAATAGTAAATAATAAGACCATAATTTTTTTCTTATCTATATAATATACCTATATTACGGTCAAAGTAAGAAGTCGGACATTGTGCACAGTTCCCGATTTTCGATTGAAAAGTTAGAATAAGTTAACATTGTTCGGGCATTGCAGTATATAGAGCTCAATTAGATTTGGGCACTGTAGGTTAAATATTAAATATATTAAAAATTATAAAAAACATCTTCTTAAATCATCATAAAAAAAACTTGAAATAGACTCTACAAAGTACAAATATTAGTTGCTTACCTATTAATAGTTGACACTATTGTCCAGTTAGTAAGTTAGTACACTCCAGTGGTTTGACATGAACACAATTAATATTAATTATTATTAAATTATAGTTATTTTAATAAATTATTACTAAAAACTAAAAAGTAATTTTAGACATCAAGTCATATGGACAGCATTATATTATTTATCAATATCACATACTCCACTATTATGGCATTTTGAGTTACAAAATACAAAGTCGACCAGATTTTTTGCATTTATACCGACTATTATTGATCTTACATAATGTATTGCAAGTACACCTATCGTACTCTTCTCCTTTGGCCCCAAATTAGAACATTTTCTTGCCACTTCTGCTACAACACGTATGCTACTTCTTCGGATAATTTATGAGTAGGTCTAAGAATTACGAAACTTCATAAGGTGATCTTGAATTATTCTTGATAGACAATATTAATTATTATGAACTTGTAATTGCCATCAGGCTGGAATTGCATGTCTATTAAATTAACTTGACAGCGAGAGTTCAATTCTGATGAAAGTATACTTTTACAACTAAACCTTTTTTTACTGTAGTACTTTTTTCGACACTGGCCACATTAATTTAAAAATATCATTATATAGTCTCCCTTGTTATATTTTTATATTTCAAGTCAAGTTCAATTCATACTCTAATACTCTATACGGTTGTCGGTTTCTACCTCCATGTCCCACAGATACATGTGTTTCATTAAAAAGTTGAAATAATTGATCGTTGTAAACATAATAATTAATTAAATTACCTTCGGATATTATAGTACTACTAAATTTTCAATCCCTGATATATTTACAACATCGTATTTTTTAATTAATTTATAATCATCTGCAGTATTTTTTGTAGTTTTAATTTTCACTTTATTAATTTTTAAATCATTTCATACTATTTTACTTTATTTAGAAATACAGTATTTCATTTTTTTTTCTGGTAAACTGTCTAACTTATCGTTATAGTCTTTTTTTCAATTTTACGTTACAAAATAGTTAGATCAGTTTACCAAAAGAAAAAACAATACAACACACGCTGCTTTAAATCTTAACTAATGACAGTCTTGACGTCTCGACAATAATCATTCGAAAATATCGAATAGGAGTTGTACGATTAGATTATGAAATATTATCTAGATTGCAATATAGTGTTCAAGAAATATACTATATGTGATCACATTATCGTCGAGTTTACTAATCGGTTCGTATTATCGACAGCCACCGTCGTGTACATTGCGAACAGTTAGATTATTAGGTTACGACTTATGAGGTACCTAGTCGAGGTATCAAACGAATAAAATGTGGAAGTATAATTTTGTAGCGTTATTCTTACGTATATAAATACCATTCGATATAAATGTGGGCAGTATTAAATTCACTTTGCCCACTTGAATCTGGGCAGAGTATACTTTTCCCGGGAAATCTTGTACAATGCGCCCGGCCAATGTATGAACAATTTGAGTATTAAAATTATCTTTCTTAGCCCTTAGATACATTGCATAACAATGCCCGAATTTCTTACTTTGTCCGTAACATTTATTAAATTATATTTCATAATTTAATGGAATCCAGGAAAAAAAATCAAATAAGTCATGTAAACTTTCTACCTATAATCATTAAAAAAAAAAAAATAATAAAACATGTTATAACGTTAGAAAAAATTGTTATTCCTGATACTATATATTATATTTTTTATCAATATGTGTATATAGGCAGGAGATATTCTAATGTTAAATTAGACTATATACCACGATATATACACGATATACGTGGGAGATATAGAGGACCACTTAACCTTTTTTTTTTTAACTTTTGTTCGTACCAGTTATTTAAAACAACATAATACAATGTATTATTTTATTAATTTGTTGAGTTCATAAAATGTATTTATATTAAGAGTACTACTAATTTCCACATAATGCCTGTAATTTCTAGGTTGTGGTCTTGACTCTTGTTATCGTGCTGACTACTACACCAGATTTTTATTTTTAGTTTAAAAAAAAACTTTTAATTTTACTACTTTTATTATTGTTATATTAAGTAAAGTGAGCGACCAAAAATTTGATTTTCTATATCTCCTCGCTGAAATTTTAAATACTCACTTGTTTTATAGTAGCTTGTACAATAGAGAAAGGCACCGCCTAAGACCATACAGTGTAACTGTGTAAGTGTACATACAATACAATAATTATAATATTTTACTCAATAATTTATAATGATCTCAAGGTAGATGATAGGTTTCTTGTTTAAAAATTTTTAACTCTTCTCGTTTTTATTTATATTACGCTGCATTGTATTAACAAATTATAGCGTATAAACTGTAGTCACAATGTCATGGTTTTATCTAGAACAAAAGCACAATTAAAATGAATAAACACTTCTTTAAATATTACGCTAAAAATCAACGGAATATTTTTAATGGTTAGAAATGAATAGGTAAAATCATACTCCTCGTTCTTCGGTATTCGACGAGTTTAACGTGATTATGACAACGCGTTTGAGTTTATTGTTAAAACCTTGTAATAATATACCTAAAGTATTTTACTTTGTAAGACAATGTGTAGCGGTTGTATTTATAATTAATATTCACAGTTTTAAAATATATAAAAATCAGCGCTTATATTGAGTGCGATTGTGTTACATAATATATAATATACAGATGGAGTTTCTCAACAATAATGTATCGGAACTTGGAGTACTTTGAACATTTATTTAATGTTCTTAGAAGATATAAATTAAGAAACAAAAATAAAAAAAAATAAGAAAATTATCGTCCTAGGAATCGTTTGCGCGTCTGCCAAAGCCATTGTTATATTTCACTTGGACTCCATTACCCGGTTATGTGTAATATATATAATATATATGTAATGATGGTACTCACGTCTGACATTATGTATAGCCTATATTTTCGGTAAAATTGCAAACATAAATTTAATTTTATGAATATATATATATATAGGTGTATAAAACGAACAAATTAAATAACAGTTATATAGGTGATAATTGTTAGAATCGTTAAACCGAGTCGGACATCTATAGTTTAGCATGGGGTTTAAGAATTTGACTAATACACAAAAATATATAAATATAATATGATAAATATATATGTCCAATAAAGTTTAACTGATAGTTAATTTATCACGAAAAAAAATTATATTTTTACAAAGCGCTATGGAATATAAAGAAAAATATTTTCTCATTGTGTTCAGTAACATTTCATTCATAATATATTTAATACTCATTCCGCTATTTCCTCTGAATCTTTAAACTCGAAAACAATGGGCCATTTGAATACAAAAAGTGTTAGAAGGTGTATTATATATTTATAGATCTTTAACAACCTTAAATTTACGTTAAACTTACGTTATATGCAGAGTGTTCTATTTGACATTAAGGACTAAGCCACTAAGGAGTGTGAGTCAGTGAAATTCATTATCTCAACTAACTTTATTTATTTGAAGTACCTATGCAGAAGGCTATGCTTAAATGAATACAGTACAAACTAAAAAAATATTTGATAATCGTCTACAACTTACCAATTTATATAATATACATAATGTTATATATTTTTTAAATGTTTTACTTTTGTGCTTTATTTAAAAAAATATATTTCAAACTGTAAAATTTAAAAACATTTTGATATTATGGTCATGTCTTCTCGAGTATTCTTTGTGGACACAATTTCCTATTTGTATTAATTATTGATGACATAATGATGATATTAATTATTAACCCATCATTGGTATCGCCATATTTTGTAATACGATTGGAACCGTGTTAACATTACGGTGACAAAACTTGTTAAAATAATAGATATTTTAAACATTTTAACTCATTTGAATTTTTTGAGTTTTTTTTTAGTATTAACTTTTAAAACATAAAATATTTTTAAAATGTATAGCTAGTAAAATTATAAAGATGTATGTACTTGACCATGATCATGAAATATGGTGTTAAAACCTATACACTATATAGATATAGGTACCCAATTCATATGAGTAAATGCGTATTACATTTCAATACCAGAATTTACTTCAAGTTTTGTTTTAAAATAATTACAATAGCGTGTTTTAATACGACTATAGACTACACTTCACTTTTTGGTTTATTTTAACACAACATATTGTGTGTTTCTTGAATAAAATAATCAGTTCAAAAGGTTTTTTCAGTTACTTATAACGACTTATAAATTAAAAATGGAAAGTCTACGTAATGTCGTAATTATAGTTTCGACTTGACTTAACTTTTTTTTAAAATCTATATTATGTTATAATTAAATAGACTGTATTTATACCTTCGACAGTACATTTAAAATTTTAAACACTACATTTTCTAGAATACCAAATTCCATTTTTAAACAATAACACTGCAATACTTACCAGTACGCATATTGATTACCATACCAGCTAATTTTAATTCATAAATTTATTTATATAATATCATATGAAAAATGGTTTGTACTGTATTATATGTAGGTATAGGTGGTATCTACTTAAAATTTATAAGTATATATATATATATATATTATGGCGTATTTCAAATTGACTACACATTCTGTGCAAGGAATTTTGAAAGGAATTGTAAAATTAAACACATTTTTATTACTATGAACAAATTTTTCTTCAAATAAAATGTTTGCTATTATTTGATCGTATTGATTTTATATTGCGAATTAAACGTCGTATGTATTGGTTTTGCAATGATATTATTTTTTCGTGCAGTATTGGTTTATTCACATTCATATAATCATTAATTTGAAAGATGGTAATATTTTATGTATAATAAAATGGAAGGTTTTTACCATAATCGCGTCAGTATAATCAATAGGATTTAAGAACGACGGAGTTTGCGAGCCTATTATAAAATGTCAGCACTTCCAATATATTTTGTCCTTTTTATCAGCAATAGTTGAACATTGCATAGAGAATAAATTTAAACCCCTTTCAATTTAAATTGAATAATATCTTTTAAAATCATAATGCTGCTGACATTACTATCAATAGCAATTTGTATTGTACATAGGAAGTCGAGGAATTGGATAACGTGATTAGGCGAGATATGCAGAAAAATGAGTAAACAAATATGATAAAAGGTCAATAAATAATATTTTACAATAATTGTGTTTCAAATTTATTGCTAACAGATGTTTTTTTTATTTTCCCTATACATAATAATAATAAGATCAGTAATTATTTATCATACAACAATATAAATTCTACAATATTCATAAAAGCACGTATTATAGCAAGGTAACAACACTAAAAAACTAAAAACTAAAATTGTATCATTAATTTTTATTCGTCGTGCAAATATAATATTTATATTATACTTTATTCTATATAATATATATTATATATTATAGTAGTTAAAAAATAGTAGTTATAAGAAATACAAGTAACCAAAGCTTGTAGTATCACAATGTGGGCAAAATAATTTTTAGAAAACAAAATGTACACAATACATCAGGCTAGTAATATATATATATATATAAGATTATATATAATATAATATATAGAAATATCGTTTATTATAAATATATTTATTGTACAAAAAAAAAAAAAATAAATACATAAAGGGAAATGAAAAGTTTATTTCTCAACATTTATCTAGGGATTATTATTTAATTTTACATATTTTTTTAAATAATTAATTTAAGATCTTTTAAAAATTTGTCTAGTGTTTCTATTCATTTGATTTATCATACTATTATTAGTCCATTCGATAGATAGAAAAAACTGATGTTAAACAAAACAACGTCCCTAACACAACAACACTATTCTACTGTTCGGAATCAGTCTCTGAACAAACTCATCTAAGGCATTTCAAATTAATCTAAATGACATAAAACGCGAGCAGCGCGTAAAGGTCACGCGGGCATTTCTATTAATGCGGGTAATTAATATTAATTCATTATTACGATGATGTCCGTACATTATATATTTAACGATACTACAATGTCGAATGAACTTAACGTCGCGGTCGGTGTATCGTACTGGTTCTTACTAATTTAGTCTGTCAGATGGTGTAGGTAATTTACAAAACGAATACGTCCAGACAATTATATTCGACAAAATTATACAGTACGCGCGTTCGACGAACAAAACTTTTCCTAAAATCGGGTATTCTGGTTCGTTCCATATTTTGTCTATGGGTATATATCCGAAATCATTATATTAGTATAATTTTTTGGTCTATGTGTTTTTTTTTTTTGCCATTCGATAAAATATTTTTAAAAGTGTTATCTAAATATTCGATTTTGCTAAATTAATTATTTAGATACGCATGATAATAATTGTATTGTTTATATCAATGTAATTTTAAATATTTCTACTTAAACGCTATTGATAGATTTTTTATACATCATAGGGAGACGCATTCACAAAATAATATGAGAATATCATTACATTTTATAGTTTGGGCCAATTGAACGGATTATTTGGTAATTTATATAATTAATAATAATTACGTCTCACAACTTTTGTGGAATAATTCAGAATCACAAATGTAAAGGGAAATACCAAAATAAGTTTTTATTTTCACATAGGTACCATGGAGTAAAGTTGGTTAAAGAGCTGCCAGTTGCTGATGAAACGCATTTGTCGGTTTTTGCTAAAAATGAAAAATTACCGTATAGTCTGTTTAATCAGTAAGCGTTTTTACTACACTTTAAAATATAACACAATGGTGGTAGAAAACAGGGGGAGATTAGGCCTCGGGTTTTCACTTCGGTGAAGCACATTAATCCACTGAAACGTCAAAACGCTGCAAAAGATTGTTGATTAATTGAAACCTTTACACTATCTTATTTTTCGGAGTTGACTCCGCCATAAATTCGACGACGTGGGGCCTGCTTTCAATTGAGATCGGTTATAATAATATGCGGTGGTAAGTTTCAAAAACGTAAAAAAAAAATCCCTAAAAAATGTTATTATTCAAATTATTAATTTTGTGGACAACCGAGGAAATTCATTATACTATATTATTCCATGTGCGCTGTGCACTGTAACATTTTGGTGATGGCCGAAGGGGAGCTTAATTTATAATAAACGATTTCTGTTCGATAACAATTATTACACACAAACGTCTTATAAGAGATCACAGAACATTTTTCTAAAATAATAATAATTACAATTATTTTTATTATTGTTATTAATAATTTAGAATCTATATAATCTATAATTACTTATAATATTATGTACCTATGTATATAATAATATGGAATATTAAATTATCGTAAGTTAAGCTTTTTACGTCATAAAAATTAATATAAAACCAACAATCAAATGGAACGTGCTAGTGCAGTGGGTATATAATATATCTAGATATTAGATTATTATATATATTTTATAAGATGAAGTTTGAATTGCTACTAATTCAATTTTACTATATAGGTATAATTAATATTATTATTATTATTATTCTCGAAGTGTTCGAATAAGAATATTATAACACTTTTCTATACAATTACAACGATAAATATATATATAATAAGAATATATATATTTATTTTTTTATATTTATTTATGGGGTAAAATTAGGCTATACGCAATCGTATACTCACATGCACATATTATGCAATATATAATATGCACACGAAATATAAAATTAGCTTCGAGTTAACAGCGATAGGTAAATTGGATTTATATTATTATATATATTATAATATAATATTATAGTCTAATGGCGATATATAGTGCGTTAAATTACGAATGTCAGAGGTGAACGTAACCCCCCCCCCCTCCATGAAATATCAGTAAAACCGATAAAATACAAAATAAAAGTCGAATTAACTTACAACAATACAAGGATGACGAGTCCACCGCCCCCCACCAAGAAATATTTTCCGGATCCCCACGAATGCAAGCAACGTGTATTATACTATAATATAATATTAATATAATCACGTGGTATAACATGACGCCCGTTTATGGTCTGCGTTTCGACCACATGAATAATAATAATTAATATTATGCACGAAAATCAATGAGATTTAATCCCGAGAATGATCTAAAACCTACAACTTACAGCACGGCGCGTTTTTGAGACCGTCGTCGGCATGTTTAATTCAATATTTTCCGTCACATCCGTCGATCGTCATAAATATTTTATTTTATATGGTCTTCACTATCTGATCTATACGGTAATTTCCGCAGCATCGCGATCGCGGGCGCTGGGAAAAATGAAAAATACTAGATAGACGTGTCGTCCCGTTGCCGCAATCACGAATTTATAATACGGATGTGCCAGAGTTTCATTTTGATATCGTTATTTTAGCTCTGCCGTGTTAATAATGGGATTATTGATTGACAAAAATCTGTGAAGAGAACGACGGTAAGACGAACGCGGACATCAATCTGTGTAGGTCGTAACGCGTGCAACTATATGGTTGAAATGTCACTGACCACTGTGTCACAGGCAGTAGCAGCTATAAGATCAGTCGTGTTTGTTGTGTCTAGTATGGGTATAGATTTATACCTGTGTGATAGGGCTGTGCATCGCCTATCGTACGACCAAAGTACATCGTATACGTATATAAATTATAATCATATATTTTTACGCGGCAGTATAAAATACAATAATATAGCTAAGTATAGTCGAGGAACTGAAATTCGATATTATCGTCATTATTTTACTTTACGCTGTACCGCGGGACGTGTACATTTTATATTGTTATAGTAATAAAATTATTATTGTAATATAAATGGCTCCGAAAAACTACTCAACGAGTTTACCACCGCGTTGTGTATTATAATATCGTTATTATACCTGACCGCAGATCGGTAGTGGTGGCTGTAAGTATACTGCTGCAGTAGGTCACGCGAGTGCATAATATTAAAAACGCACATACGGAAATGCAGACTGCAAAGTCGTAATACGCTTCGTTGGTAAACCGCATTAGACGGGCGTGCATTGAGTGTTTGGATGAAAATCCCGATAATATAGAAAACCGTCGGCTGGCGATTTTTTTTCGTCTTCACCGTAGGTTCGCTTTTGTGCAAAATATATTATAATATACGCCACTATATACGACAAGTATCGCGTATATAGGTATTATAGGTACTTTATTATCATATCGTCTAGCGCGAGTCCCCGCGGGGTCGTTAAAATTTTTGTTTTTTTTCTCCCTATCAAAATTCAGAAAACTCGATTTGAAATACGCACCGACGACTTCCCCTTTCGTAAGATGTGTGTAATAAATAATAGCTATCAATGTGTACCCGACCGTTGTCGATCAATCGGCGACGTCTATTCCGCGTTCAGTCGTTTTGTCCATCACCGACAACTAAAACCGTTATAAAAATATGTATACTGTCGTAATATAATACGATAACACACATTATTATGAAAATGGTACCTACGATGCATAAACAAAAAGGGAGTCGCCTGAGTGAGACCGATTTTCAAAATTATACTTTTTTAATAGCTCGAGTGCGTCCGGAATTTGATTTCGCTGCAGACAATTTTGGTAGAGCCTGACTGCGTCCGTAATTGTAACGATAATATTTGTGATCCGTCATTTGTATTAATCTCATCCGGGTTTATGATTATATTAATTTTTAGAATTATAAAAAAAAATTTAAATTTATAGAAATCGTCCATTCAATCTTCTCATCAAAACCTAAACAAATTACATTGATTGAGAACAGTGTCAGAAAATTCACCAAAATGCAAATTACAAACAATTTGGATTCTGTGAAAATAATGACATTTAATAATCAACCAAAAATACCTTTGTGATGCAATTATTAATAAAAAATAATATTTAAATGTATTAAATTGAGAACATTACAGAAAATAATATTTAAATAAAAATCACTTAAGCAAATCATTGGGGTGTAATCTGGTTCACCTCCTCGCGGGTGCACCCTGGGTAAACGCGTTCCGTGTAAAATAGGACTCACATGCGGGCTAGGCAATACATAAATGATTTTTAGTTTGAGAAGGATATACCTTTTTTATGGACCCACTCGGAACATTATACTGTGGGTATCATTTTGAATCGCGTGGGTAAGCGTGGGTCAGTGACTCGTGACTTTGGTCGGAAGCGATGGAAAGTACACATAGAAAAATAATAAAACGATAGTGATATAAAAATAAGTATGAGAAGAATAAGACGAAGAAAAGACGAAGAAGAA
>WHPZ01562785.1:0-21788 GCA_016617965.1 Macrosiphum rosae
GTCGCGCGTATACGTAAACGAGAATAATAAATAATATTAATAAAAAAGCGGGTAAGTGGATGTCGCTCTGCTGCACAGTAGGTTACAAGTTGGTAACTGTATAATGTGTTGTTTTAAATTTGAATTCAATGATATCATATCATTGTATATACGAAAATGTGAGTGCCTTTGTACTCACGAATGATGTGTTAACATCTTAGCTGTAGTACGACTTTGATTGGGGAATATAATGTGATGGTTTGAGTGGGAATTTGTATAATACATAATATTATACGATACAAACGCGGTGTCGCGCGTATACGTAAACGAGAATAATAAATAATATTAATAATGAATCGGCCGACGACTGTACCAGAGCGCGTTCGCACCTACCAGACTCGTGAAAATAACAAAGAAAATAATAGATAAGCAACTCGCCTGGCTTATTGGTTCTGCGATTTTAGCGCTATGGCGACGACACACACACACACACACACACACACACACACACACACACACACACACTCTCAAGCAGTCACATCTACATGACTTACGCCTGACGCTCGATTCCCCAAGAAGGTCGTACCACAAACCGATAGCATAGATGTTTACACATCAAAAATAACTCAAACGGTGCCACAGTAATAGTGTAATACCGACCAAACGACTAGGTAAGGGAGACACTCACGCCGCAATTCCGTCCCGTTGGCGAGTTTCATTTGTATGACGGCGGTGGCGTTGTCCACGGACTGCATTTTCCGGCACCCGACTTCGCTCTTGTTGTGCTTCTGGTACATCCCGAGCATAAGACCCTTGCCGCAGCACTTCGGCACGCACGTCATCCTCGTGCACGGCCGGCACACCAGCGCCACGTACGTGTACGTGACATGCGTTTCGGGGGCGACGGTGGACGAGTTTCCCAAGCGGCTTCCGTCCTTGGCGGTGCTCGTCGTCGTCGTCGTCGTCGTCGTCGTAGCGGCGGTGGTCGTCGTCGACGTGGTCGTCTTGTGGCTGTTATTGTTGTTCGGAGTGATGCTGTCCACCAGTGATATGCGGTCGATGCAGTACTCGGTGCTAGTGAACGTCAGCCGCTCGTAAGCGCCGGCCGACCGGTTTTCCTGTCCGAACATTACCAGCCGCCCGTCGTCCAGCACCGCCACGTCGTCGTCGATGACGGTCATCTCCCGGGAGGCCATTTCGCAAGGCATGGTGCCGTCCGCGTCGAACGACCCGTCGTCCGGTTCGAACTTGTCCGACAGATTTGAGGCCTGCAGGAACTCCATGTAGGGCGGCATCCACCTGCGGAGGCATATACAAATCGGAAGTGAGTTTTCAGTTTTCAATATACAGTCAAACGAATCCGAAATATAGAATATTTCAATTATACCGGACCAAGTATAAACCTAACCTAATATTATGAACTAACCTACTCAGGAATTTGGAATACATATTTTTTAATATATTGTGTTCAGCCGACATTGTTGTCCGCGCTTCAAAACCTAACTCGTCGAGTTACAATCTACTTACGTTAATGATTACTGCTTACCAAAGTACACAATACAATATACAAATATTTCGTATGTATATTTAGTTTTAACGACTAGGGTAGTATAAAGCTGCTGAACGGTAGAAGACATAAGCGCCAAAATTAGATAAGAAAAAAAAGTTGTATCGTACGAATACGCCAAAATCGTAGATACCTGTGTGCTGCGGTTAATAGATATTAAATAACAGATATTAAATTTGGGGATAATATATTAAATTTTACCAATTTATTAATGACAATTTTTTATAATATCGAAAAAATCAACCGATTTATTAAAATTAAAATTTATTAATTTCTATTATATTTATTGACAATTTGTTATGAGATCGACATTTTTAAATAACTACAGACTATTATATATAAAATATCGATTTTGGTGCAAAACATGTGTAATTTTTGTACCTTTGGCTCTTATGTCATAATATGTAGACGGAAAGACTATAAGAGAGCGAAGTCTCCGGGTCCAGTGGTCGTGATGAAGTCCTAGTGGCCGTACTGTAGGTGCCTACTCCAAAATTCGTTACAATTTTTTACATTTTTTCCCCTCGAAATTGTTAACTTAGCAGGTGGTCGAACAAATGATTAGTTTTAAAATAAATTTGTTTCGCACAAAAATCAAGTAAAGTGAATACATTATACAACCTAACTTGTCCGTAATTCAAAATTTTAAATCCACTTAAGTCAATTGCTTACACAACGCATGATGAAAATATTTCGTATACTTATTTAAGCATTACCGACCATGGTATAGAGCTGCTGTTAGAGACGGACAACGCGTAGTCTTCTGGTATGGTTGTCGCGGCCGAATCGTTCGACGACGACCAAGCGTACGACTCGCGCTGGTTCTGGTCATTGGTCACGAAGCCCGTGCACGAGAACGTGTCGATCGCCAATATCATGTCCCTGGGACAGCATTTCATCACCTTTGCACCGACGATTATGGCTGCCGACCAGCACACCCACGCAACAAACCATACGGTCACGTACGCTCGTGCCATCATTACACTATGGCGACGATATAGATCCGAACCGAAAACAGCGGATCGCGTTAGTGCGGTTGCTGTCAACCACTCCCGCGCCTTTTTGCTGCCGCTGCACCATAATTACTGGAAAACAAAAATGCTCGAGTAAAAAAAAATGTCATATTAATTCTAGGTGGTCACGTCAAAAAAATTATTATTTTTCATTTTGATTTCAAAATAAATCTTTAACTTTTTAGAAGATAGCTGATATACGTACTTGAAATTCCACATACAATATAGACTATAGAGACAGGCCCACCATATACTAACATGGTTATAACATTAAAAAGGTGCTCTGCTGTACAGTAAGTTACAAGTGGGTCACTGTATAATGGATGGTATTAAATTTGAATTCAATGATATAATATCACTGTATAGGAAAAACGATTCTGAGCGAAAACGGTTAGTCAGCCTATGATATTACGAAGTATATTATGATGATACTGAGGCGAATGAAGTAATTTATGTATAACCTATTTACGTGGACACTTGTTTCAAATTTGCAATCCTTAGCTTTAAAAGTTGAACATTTTATACATTTTTAAGTATAAAATAATTATTACATTTTAAATTTGATACATTTTGTCAAAATTTGAATTTTAAATGCTTATAAAAAAATATTGTGCCTATGTATTATTAATATTTTTCAACTGTTATTGTTAAAATATATCAGAAGCCTTGCATTAAATTATCAAGCTTTTTTACCCAACAAATAAAATTTTATTGATACTTATAGAAGGAAAAACTAAGAAAATTGAAAACTGACAGTGTCCGTAAACAGCTCAAAAAGATTCAAAATATTTTCAAATTTTTATGGTGTATAAAAAATGAAAATATTAACATTCAGTAAAATTTTCATGCTTCTACAGTTATTCGTTTTTGAATAACAATAAAATATCAAAACCGCTACATGAGATATCGAGTGAATATAAAATATTATAAAAATTATGAGCTTCAAACGCTCTTAAAAATTTAATTTGATTTGCTTGTAGACATTTTTTTTTTTGATAAAAGTATATAAACTTATGAGTAATCTTGTATTACATTTTCAAATCTTAGATTTAAAAAGAAAGCATTTTATGAATTCTTAACTCATAATAATTTGCAAATTTTTGTGATTTTTCCGTATTTTGTCAAGAACTTTAAATACCTAGGTAATTATAAAAAAAAATTGTGACTAAGGATTTTTAATATTTTTCAACTGCTATTGCAACAATATAGTAGGAGCCTTGTATTCAATTTTCAAGCTTTTTTACCCAACATATAAAGTTTTATTGACATTCATAAAAAAGGTTCTCTGGTGTACAGTAGGTTACAAGTGGGTCCTGTATAATGGATGGTATTAAATTTTAATTCAATGATATAATAGGTATCATTGTATAAGAAAAACGATTCTGAGCGGAGACGGTATGTCAGTCTAGGTATAAGACATATCTATGGTATTAAAAAAAAATTGACCTATAATAGGTACCTATAATAAATTCCAAATTAATCATATCTCAATATCAATTAGGTACTTATAACGCGTTGTACATCAATAACAAAACCGTGATATTATCATAGATATATAGTACCTAGTATACTTTAGAAGTTTCAAGTACCCACGAAAAATATAGTACGATCACACAAAATAACTAAAATAGTTATTATAGGTTTTTAATATGTAATTTCGTCCAAATTTTAACTTAAAATTACTATAAAAATAAACTGTGCTATAATGTAGTTTTTAGATTTTTTGATAACAGAATTAACTTCATACGTGGAATATTGTTTTAAATGTTCAATACTCAGATATAAAATTTGAACATTTATAAATTTTTAACTACAAAATAATTATTCAATTTTAAATTTGATAAATTTTGTAAAAATTCGATCTTTAAATGCTTATAAAAAAAATTGTACCTGTGTATTTTTAATATTTTTCAACTACTATTGTAACAATATATCAGGAGCCTAGTATTACATTAATTTAATAGAAAAAAATTATAATAGGGTAATAGATCGAGATACAGTGAAATATGGTCAAACATTTTGAAATTTTAGATTAAAAACTGCTGGCGCTCAAGCGGCTGGGTGATACATTTTGGTGATTTCCTAGCTCACCAACAATAAGTATTCATCCTATTTTATATAAATTACAATAAATACCTACAAATAGGTACAAATATATACAATTATTGATTTAAGTTAGTACAAGGAATAATAATAAGGACACGAATTGGGCAAGTAGGTACAAATAAGTCCATTCTGCTGTTACTGTATAATAGTTGTTGAGCGCATTTATAATAAGTGGGTCACTATAATGGATGTGTTAAATTTGAATACAATGATAAATTATTGGATTCGAAAAACGATTATACGCGGAAACCGTCTGTCTACCAATATTAACAATACTTAATTTTAATTTTTTTTTTGGGGGGGCACAGTGGTCTTTGTATATTTTAATATGTATTTATATTGACACCATGGTAATTTAATTCAGTATGAGTAATATTTTCCCAAAACATAGCATCTACATTATAATTATAATGGTAAATAAATTAGAAAAGTTAATATAATAATTATTAGTGTTAACATAAAATTGTCATTTTATAAATAGACGATAACTTAAAATTACATTTTAAAACCTGACAGATGAAATAATTTTTGTTCTAATCATTATTTTGAAAATATTTTTTTCATTTATAATTTAAAGTGACTTGCTCTCTACACGTATATATATAAAAATTATTTTATTTTTTAATACTGAAAATAAAAAATAAAAAATTTGATTAAAATGTTTTTGGATAAATTCAAAATAGCCAATTTGTAAATCTGATTATAAGAACAATTTTGATGATAAAAACTATCTATTTATCTAAGTCAAGTAGTTTATTTTTTAGAATTTTTTTAAATACCTATCTTTATTTTTTTTTATTAAATTAATTTGGAACGTTCTTTATTTAAATATTACATCAAGATTTTTACTTCAAAGGTTTATAAAAATTAAATCATGCCTTATATTTTTGATGTTTAGTAAGTATTACATAATATGAAGAACCTTGTATAGCCTAAGCGGCTAATATTTTAACTACAAAATAATTTGCAAATATTAGTGATTTTGTTTAAATGTGAACTTCAAAAACTTAAAAATAAACCGTGCCTAATGCCTATGTATTTCTAATATGCTAAAGGAACTACAGCTTATTCGGGATCTTATACAAAATGTTTTTAGACTAATGAAAAAATCGTTGTCTATGAATTGGGAATTTTTATAAAACCATTAAGAACTAGTTTTTTAGTCGACAAAATTCAGGTGTCGGGGAATAATATTATTAGGCGTGACGGCAAACTGCAGGACATAAACCTGTATAACCTGTACACAACTCGGCGACGGTTAATGACTAACAAGTAGGTACTTATCGAAAAAATATTTTTGAAAAATACCCATAACCCATAGAACTTAAAATAATCATTAATTATATAGCCTATATATTATATAAGTAGATGGTACTTACTTAAGTCCTAATAGTGGTATTGTTTGAGTAACAATAAAATAATTAAAATCTATTGAAGAAAAATCGTTATTTTTCGTTTATACATCTTATAATTATTACTATGTATTTTAGATGATTTAATTTGCTATAAAAACCACTTATGAGAAACATTGTATTATAATTTTAAAATATTTCACCAAAAACTGAATCAGCTTAACACGAAAATAATTCAAACATTTAAAATGTCTATTAACTGCTCAAAAAAAGCCATAATTATATTTATAATAATATAATATCGTATATAAATTGTATAATATTGTAATGTTATAAATTCCAATAAAATATGCGATGTTTTTGGCAAAAATATATTGAACCTAACATATTTCAAAATTCCAATTAGAAAATTAAATTACTTATAGTACTCATGTATCATTGTAAATAGAGCCTGATCGTCTCCACTCAAAATCGTTTTTGATGTATGAGTGCAACAATTTAACATTAAATTCAAATTTAACTCACAAGTGAGCTACTCAATAGAAATATATATAGGTACCTACTCTAACTTACAATACAGCCGAGCAAGTTCACCGTTCTTTTTTTTTATATAATATGCATGTTATGGATTACAAAAGTAATTTTGACGGGTAGATATTCGAATCATCATTACTGACGCAGAGGGTATTGTGATTTATTTTTTACAATTTACATCTGGTTCCGATTATAATTATGTCAATTATTTTGAATGAAAAACAACCAACGATCCGTATCAACTATAACAAACAACAAATGCACACTACAAAACATGACATGCATATTATATCATAGATTATGCAATATGCAAGTCTCCCAGGACTAGGTTCGTCGCAATATACATATTTCTAATAAATTATAAATATTAACACGTTATTGTTATAATAAATTGGGAAACACGTATCACACCATAACAATGTCAAATATATGGAAATTTGTTCGTGTATCATAATACACCACAGTACACAGTGATATTATTTTATTGTTAATATTATAAATTATAATGTACTGTTAAATAGATGGATCCATGTTATAATATTAATACATTGACGGGGGGAAATAGGCGTAACTATAATATGAATATTCAACTGCAAAGTATTTCCGATAAAATATTATCGAATTAACAAATGCATGATATTACCATAATACTTTCTATGGCTCTGTGCACACATTATAGATAAGTTAGGTTAGAGGTTGGTAACCAAAATCAACTAATACGAGACTCGTTAAACAAATACATAATATATATATATATATAAGCTGAGCTAAAAACCACGTCGGTAAAATTGTTACAATTGGCCAAATTTTGCAGGTTAAACGATACATATCGAATATGGCGTGTCGTAATCATCTTATACTCTAACGCGGACTAATTAGTTCATTTATAATTCATATACCTATAACTAACGCATGTACCTATACAATTATATATATATAATATATATATTAGGTTTTAGGTATATACACAAGTACACAACATGAGCCCGTTGTGAACTATGAATTCATTTAGAGACTCAGCCGTACATAAAAAAAAATCCGGTTATTATAGGTATAGTAATATAGTTTGGTTTATACGGTAATGGTTTTGAGAAAAAAAATCGAAGAACAAAAAAAACCGATATCGATAACCTATGCATGGGATGTCAGCATAAAACGTATAATATACATGCTCGTTGAATACCTATATTTATTATTTGTAAAGGCATTAATTTTATCCAAACGGATGGAACAATCATTTCAAACATGGCTGCATTAATACGGCATCATAAATAAAAGTGTTTAAAATGTTTTAATTAGACCGAAATAAACCAAGAACCAAATGTATGTAATATCTAAGTACCAATGTTCCTACACGTGTTTGTAAAAAATAAAAAAGTATTGATTTTGGAATTTGGTACTCTCATATTATTTATCTCCGTTTGATTATATAATCTTGAATATACCATGCATGATACATAAACTGTTCATTTTTACTTTTAGAAAAATATAATATATTGCAGGGGTCACCGACTAATTTTTACAGGGGTCCGTTTTGAAACTTACCAGACTTCCCACGGCCTAAAACATATTTAAATACCCAACGCATTTTTTCACACATGTGTTATGAATATTTTTAATGCATTAACAATATTAATAACAATCATACTAAATCGTAATAAACGTACTTTGGAAATTCTTAAGGCTCAGTCAAACAGAGAGCGGGGCAGAGGGCAGTCACGGTGTACGGGTTTTTTTGACATACGATAACGCAGTGGTGCGAGCGTCTAACGTTAGGTGCATATGTTATGTTAGGTTAGGAACCTATCAGTCAACTTCTTAGAATTATTTTTTGCTCCTATTATGGGCTTTCAACGTAACTCTCGGTGAAGGAGACACGTATGTAATACATAATATAATATAATAATATTATATATTATGTATACCACACTTATAATATCGAAAAATATTTTTATTCGTTGTTTTATTATAAAAAGGTGATGTAAAAACTATAACATACATTTCATAATTACGCAGCCATTATAGGGTCCGTAAAAAATGTGTCCGCGGTCCGGATGAGGACCGATGTCCGCCAGTTGATGACCCCTGATAATATATTGTATAGTAAAAAAATTAATAATAGGAACTCGTTGAAAATAAAAACGAAACACGGAATTATTATCCTCATCAATAATATAGTTACGTACCTATATTATATTATGATCGTAATTTTTAGGCAGGTTTATTATTTTTTTAATACAACATTTTTGCCATTTTCAAAAGAAATTTTTCCATGTGTAAAGCAAACGCTCAATATTTTATATTTATCAATATAAATTATTATTCAAAAAATAATGTGGCTGATAAACAAACATGATGAATCTTATCTGTAGGACAGCAGATATCTATATTATAACAGTTAACACAGTTTATTATGTTAACAATATATTATTCCGAAAATCAAAGTACAAATCCGCCCATTATTATAGAATCAGTTCGAGTCATTGGAAACATTTATTAATTTTTTTATCTTGTTTGATTATCTGGGAATGACGGCATAATAATATTATAATAGTACCCAATATATTTAAACTAAGTTTGATTAATATAGCTACTGGTAGAAATATAATTATTAGTGATCGGAACATAAATTGTGTTGAAAATGATAATTCTATCATCTTATATGATGAAAAGGAGATCTTCAATGAATTTAATTATTATTTTTGTAATGAAAGTAAAAATATTTCTGATAGGTAAAATAATTGGAAATGGATTTTTGTAAAATCTGACCACGAAGAGGTCACTTTCAATAAAAGTTCTTTCATTCTTGATTTTATATTTTTATCTCCCTGTTCACCTATAAAGACATTATAAATTATATAAATAATTTAAAAAAGTCAATAACTTTTTATGAACTTAATTAATGCAATAATGAATAAAGTTTTTAAAAAGACAGTCACTAATATTTCATTACCTCTCTCGGTCTAGTGTCCATATAGTGTGCTGCAGTGTCGTTATTTCATACAAACATATAACAACAAAATATATTTTGATATTTAAACAACGTGGGTAGTTTGTAATGAAAATAAGGAACAAGGATTCTTCTGTCGAAAGTTGTACGTCTTCACAGTGGGATCTAGGGCAATTGGTCCCAGCGAAAAAACGCCACATTGGTCACCGGCTTAAAAGTTAAATACAAAATATTTTTTATCATAGTTAGTGTTGTAGTGCTAGTTGTAGTGTTATACGTTATAACCCATAAAAATGCGTATGTCTATTGACTATCATGAAATCTATTCGTATCCCTATTCAAAAATGTGATTAAATTTATGGTTGAAATATATAACAATTACATTACATTACAAATTACAATTGCATTTTTATCTCAATACAAATAGCCTTCTTTTATAATTTTATACTTACTAGTTACTACCTATCATGGTTATCTGAGATAACCGTGGTTAATATCATATAGGCATAAATAACCAATAGTTTTGTTATTATTTAACGGTAAATAGGTACAGAAAAATGTAATTAATTTAAATTTACACATATTCAAAATATATATAATATTTTGGAACTTATACAATACTGAAATTAAATTTTAATCAAAATAATAGTAGCATTAACAATAGGTATTTTTGTATATTACATATTATTGCATTAGGTAACGTGTGTAGTATGAGTTAAAATAAATGAGCGATGTTTTATATAAGAAAAGTTTTTGTGCCGTCACTGTGAAAATAACCTAACCAAAAAAAGTCTCAGGCATTTAATTGTAATCATTATTATAGTTGTATTAATTTAATCCACACTAATGTTTAGGCAATTCATATTTTTATTATGCAACTCCATTTGATATTATTTAACCGATTTCATTGTTTTTATAATTTATTTATTACGTATTGTCTTATTATTTTAACGTAGGCATCTATAGTATTTAAATCTTTATATTTTGCTCCAAAAAAACAATTCAAATAGGTTATCGACTCTTTTCTAGTTGATAAGTAACTCAATAATTTTTAGGTTCACAAATCAAAATAATTGTGAATGCTTGTTGAAGCAATAAAATGGATCATAAGCTTGTTCCAAGAATCACTCTAAACTACGTAGGTGGTATATTATTTCAAAAAAGGACCATTTAAGTATTTTCAAGAAAAATAACAAAGAAATGTGTGACGAATCCAGCACAATAGATATCGTTCGCTCTACCCCCAAAGACGGTTCTCCCAAGTATAAAAATGCACCTTTTATATTATACATGTGTACCTCAGCAGGGTGCACTGTCACTTCCATTTTGGCCATAATAATTTATGACATTTCGTAGTGGTAGATACAATTTTGTAAATTCTAAGGCTGGTTTTTTTTTTTATTCAACCATTCAAAATTATTTTTAAAGAAATAACGACACATTTCAAGGGATATTTTTTTCTTACATTAAATATTTTAGACTTATTTGTATGCATGTATTATAAGCACGACATTGTGATTTATGGTTTGAATAAAATGTACTGAATTTACCACAGTTTATTTTCGTATAAATCAATACCATCAATAAAAACTGTGTTAATAAAATATTAACTTAGCACTCATAAAAAAAAAAAACAAATTCGTTCGATACTTTTGACAAATATTGTCTATACCTGCCATCGACGTGTTATCTTGCACTGATCCAGGAGGACTTTGACAGTAGGGAGACCACCTCAAACTACTTGGAGAAATACATTTTATATAGATTCCCAAAACAAGCATCTATTTTATTTATTTTTTACGTATAAATATATTTAGGTACCTATGTCATAGCCATTGTTCTACTATTCGCATATTATCACACATTAGTATATATTTATAACCATCTAATCGTGATTCGTGAACCTATCTACGAGTGTTCATAAGGTACAGTTTTGCCCCACAGGCGACTGACTAGATACAGTTCAGACGACTACCTATATATTGATATCGTTATTTGTTATCTTCAAAAGACTATATGCACGTGCGTACACAAGAATGCGAGTAATGACTAATGAGTATACCTATACCTATATTCGACTACCTTTATTGTATGCGTTGGTATACCAACTATAGGTACCTATAAACTGTATCCTATGCATCTTATATACATATTATATGTATATTCAATTAAACACTAATCATACATAACATATTATTATAATAAACTAGACCCCTGTTGTATGTGTGAGTGTGCATGGGCGCGTACATTCAAATTCACGGTCATACGCATACCGTCGGACATAAGACATATTTTATTGTTGTTTTTTACGAATGTAATTTATTCGTCGTGTATGTCTAGGCTTTTCGAGCGGGCGGCTGCCGCGGAATAACAAACAGCGCCTTAGTGGATTTACCTAGTTTTGTTTGTTTTTTTCACTCAGTATACACCTACATATATAATACACACACACACATACACCTAAATATAATACACACACATACACACATATATAACCACTGTCCGGTTGAATACGATCATTAATTTGCACGACCGTACGCGCATAATATACGCTTGTACAAGCACAATAGTGACGTAATCCGTAAAACGTTTGACACACGCGAAATCCGAGTCAAATTTCGCGGCGGATAAACGGGCGCAACGCCTCCGCCGTCAATAGACGTGGAAAAGCTGGATTTCTATTCCGATCACAAAACGCTGCAATTTCCGGACACCGAGAGAATAGCGTCGCTGACCGTCGTAAAGTATCATCTTAAGCCTCCACAGAACATATAACCAGAAGTCCCCCCCCCCCATAGGATGATAGTAATATCAGTAGGTCCAGTTTTTCCTTACTTAATCCTATAGGTATAATAGTATAATAGGCGTTTCAACTTATTGGAATGAATTTTGATAAAAAAAAAATAAATTATAATTCGATAACTTATCATGTGTCTATTGCAGATGGGTAGACACGTCTTGAAAAGTAAATTAAATGTTCTCATTATTTATTTCCAGAAAAATGTTCTAAGATGATATTATCAAGCAATGATTTAAAAGAATATTATTTAAATTTTAAACACTCGCCTTAAAAACCAGTATCGTGAGATTGAAGTTCAAGAAGAATTCCATTAAAAAAGTGATTGCTTTGAAATAGGGTCCTAAATGTTTATCGTTAAAAATAATCTACGTAAAATAGACATGTATACAATAAAAAAAAAAACTGTTTAACAAAAAAAAACTTTAAATTATACACCACCATGATTTATTTAATTAATTGAAATGAAATATTAATACTTAAATCGTAGTATAGGTAGGTACCTATATAAACTAATTATTCTAGTTATTATAAGTCTTGTGTAACAATACAAGCTACAATGCTGCATAAACAGGTGTGAAACGAAAACGTACTGTACGAGTCAAACGTGTGTATTACAATATTTGTATGTAAAGTACATGCCTACCTACTTGTTTTGAGTTAATTCTTCTCGAAAAGTCGAAGAACACAATAATTAACCATACACGATACACCTAACCCGTCTAGGTTCGTTTTTTATAAGGTAGGTACGTCAGTTTTTGTTATAAATGTTCACACTAACAATGAAATTATTTTATAATAACCGGAAAATCATTATTTTCGTGAAAACTCTTCCATACCTACCTACATTTAATTTGAAAACTAACACGATATTCATAACCAGATATTATGCGTGTAGACGTTTGGTATACTAGTGGTATTCAATATTTTAATATTATTAGCAACGATTCGAGAAGAGCAAATTTTTAATTAAAAAGTAAAAATTCGGACAGTCGGCCAGTGTTATATAAGTAAATTTTATAATTAGTATTTTCTATAGTTATCTAAATTAAGTTATAATAGTATGATATGCTAAAGGTGTCGGTACAGTATACTTGAACTTATAATAATTTTATAATAACCAACAGTAGAACATTACATAATAAAGTTAATTTTCGTAAACTTGACGAATCGCGCGTCGAGATTAAAAAGCTAAACATTAAAATTTATAAAAAGTAAAATCGCAGAGTAATCTTGAATTATTAATTGCACGTTGCACGGTTAATAAAACGAATCTATAATACATAGGTGTCTAGATACCATAATGGTACTGAATAATATATATAAGTAGATAATATTGTAATAATATTATAATATTGTAGGCTATAGCAACTAGTAGGTATGAAACTGTACCTATGTTCTTATATACTGAGATAAACCGGTTTTATATATATAGTAAATGCATAAAACCACTTAATTAATAGGCAAAAGTCGTGAAATAAACAATTTGTGATTAGGTCACATTTTATACGGACAGGGAAGTAATACGATGTATAACCAAATGTACAATATTTTATGTACACGGTCAAGGAGATAATCTTGAAAATAGATTTAGTAAGCTGCATATTTAACAGAGGTAATAAGGTCACAATATAATATGAATTGTTCAGGGTCGGTAACTGAAGACACAAAGTAAACACAATGTATTATAATTAAATACAAAATAATTATCGTCCAAAACAATGTGAATTTATAAAAAATAAAAATGTTTGATGAAAAGATCTTAAATAATACACAGTCACTCATAAATAAAATATGATAATCCCAATGTAATATTATATACTATATATACGTATATGATTCATTATCAAACAATATGTTATACCCAATACAGCCTATATATAGATAGAAAATTAAAAAAGTATTAAATTTATTGATCATTAGCCTGTTGCACGGTTACATTAGTTGTGTAACTATATTATGTCACTACTCCTAATTATTATCTAGCTACCGACTGGTAAAAGTTTACTGCCTACAGCCCTACAAAATACAATAGATATCAACCACAATCTCGTTCGCAATCGAAGACCACGAATTACTTGATCGCGTATTCCTACGCTAAAGTTCATATTATAACACACACAATATTGTAATATCATTTATTGGTATAATATAAGGTAATGTTATTGTTAGTACTACCTTGTGCGCGAAACAGAGTGGTTATCGCGAGCTGTTCGTCGCCGGCGATCTACTCATTCGTCGACGGGTCGCGCGCGTTAACGATATTATTTTTTTACGATAGAAATTATTTACTACGATAATATTACAGTCGTGTGCGCTAACCACTGGTTCGGACTGTGTTTTCTAGGCAGAACCGACGGTGCTTGTAAACGATAGTGTTATGATTATTTTTTTGATATCATAACATTATAAAACGCCGAAAGTGTTCTCTCTGCGGTTGACGCTAAACACCGGCGCCGATCGTCGTCGGATCACTGACGCGGCCGTGACTGGCGAATTCGCCTCCCGCGATACCGCGTCCGTTTAAACTTAACCAGGCCCCGCCTACCGGTCCAGATAGAACTTAAGACCATCGGCGGATGGTAGTATCGTGTAGTTGTCGTTATGTTGTCACGTTTAAATATAATAAATAATATTAATCGACGGTATCATTATTATTATTATTATTATTTTTATACCTAGGTATCTTCATACTCATCATCCCGACGTCGGACACGTATACCTAGGTAGTATCTGTACGACGGAATCTCTTTGGTGCTGCGGCGTTATTTGCGAGGCCGGTCAGTTTTCGATCGCAGATCTGGAGTCGGATCACACAACAGTGATAAGAGTGGTTTTAAGTCCCACGGTTTTAGTGCACAGACAATATAACTACTTATCCGTTTACAAATACGGCGTGCAGACGATCAGCACATTAATATGGTTATGAATTACATTTTTTAAAATGGAAGGGAAGATGTGTACGTTTTTTCGCCATGTACCTATTATATTTATTCGCCTAAATCATTATCATTTTTCATTATTTTATATACCTACTTGTATACGCATGAACTGTCTGTTGGAATTTTAATTTTTATCATTGTATGATTGCCCATAGCTGCAGTAAGTAATACATTGTAATCACTGCTGATTGCTAAATGGATGTCGTATTTCGATATGTCGGTGTAGATTGACCTTGTGCAAGTCGAGGCGTCGCAAACATGTAATATATATAGTAGGTATAATATACGTTTATATTGAATTCAAAATATAATTACGCAGCTCAGAAATGTATCAAGAAAAATAATTTAATGATTCGAATTGTATCCTAACGTTCGACTATTCGTATAACCGAGCAAGGATTATAAGCCACGTGTTCGTCGAATATTTTCGTTTCGATAACTGCAGATAACCGGCATAGCGGTTACCTATAACCATAATTGTAACTCTTAGGGCACTCTTAGGGCACTCTACGCCATAATATGATATTACCGTTTACCAACATATAATATGTCCTATACTGTATGTATAGCCGTTGGGTACTATCTATCACTATATCGAGTATTATTTATTACTATAATAGCCGGGTTACCACTTACCACTGAACCGTGTAGAATGTGTTGAACCTATATTAAAAAAAAAAAAACCATCAAAATATCAAATGATGACGCCTCCATACCTATTATTTATTAATAACATCTTGATTATACTTTTATTTAAGTATATATTATTTAATTAGGTAGGTACCTTAGATTCTTGATCTATTATAATATTATGATGCAACTTTTTCGGATTCTGGGTGCACATGTGTGAACAACGGGAACGTATTACTATGATTTTTAATACAAACAGAACAGTTCTTTTCAAACAGATATTTTAAGTATTGTTTGTTGCTTGATCAGTGGTCACCTCCTCACATTCCTCCAGATTGTAACTACTTCGTGTACACCTCTACATATTATTATTTATTCTACTATGTATATGATAAAATACACGTACATAGGTAATATAATATCATATGTTAATTGTGTCATAGATGTCGTGCAAAAAAAGGTCAAGTGAAATAATTGTAAACATTTTCTCTTGTTAATATTAAAAACGTCATCAAATAACATCAAATAATTTTATTTTCGTATTATATAGTTTTATTTATGTATATTATATACACAACACATAGGTAGTTTTTACAGATAATACCGTAAGATGAAAACACTATAATATGTATATAAATAAATATATAAGTATTATATTATGTTACATACAATATACATTATACATATGTATATAGGTACACGAAATAATTAATGATTTAATAAACTGTCAGATATACGCAAGTAATGTAGATAATTAATAAAATGGGCGCGCATGAACTAGAAATTTATTTTATCGGTCATAGCCCGATCATATAATATGTATTTTACATATTATTACTATCGTTAGGTACCCATGATGAAAAATGTGACGTTATCAAAAATATCAGTGCATAATCCGTCCTACTGCATGAAACTTAAAACATAGTACTAAAATAATTATTCAATGACCCAAGACGACGGCCGTATAAGTTTAAATAATATATTACACACGTGTTTTTTTTTTTTTTTTTTACTGCATCACACCGATGCTTCTCTACGAAATAGTAAGTAACTACTAACTACCATCAGTGGCGGCTCCAGGGGGGGGGACCCTGCCTACCATTCCGGTTACTGGTGTGACGGGCTCCAATATGTAATAAACGCATTATAATTAAACCAGTGAAGATCACACGTATTGTATGTACGGTGCACTACAAAAATTGAAAAACATGTGAGCTCAGCACCCCTAAGTAGTTTTTTGTGACATTTAAAAGGACCGGCTATAGGTAAGTACCATTATTGTGCGATAATATTTTAAGCAAGATAACACAACGTTTTGTCGAAAATAAAAATTATAAAATACAGTTCTGTTTGTTTCGGATACCTAAGGAATGAGTTAGGTAGGTACCTATATTGTAATGGCCTACACAAACTGACGAATAAAATTTAAAATAACGCAATATGCAGTACGACACTTGACAACAAAACTATTTTTTTCCATTTTAACAACGTATATGTGCGGGAATTGGAAGACTGTATTTCTATAATCACTTTACTTAAATTGATGTAATATGTTACATAATAATATGTTTTATATACGCATATACACTATGACCCACGTGGGTATAAAAAAATTAAAAATAAATCATTATTATTACGTTCTAAACTAACAAAAAAAAAAACAATACAATTGTCTAATATGTTCAGTATGCACATAGCAATATATTATTTTGAACTAGAGTAGAAGACGTCTTTATTGCAAATGATTTCCATAAATAAATTGAAATAAAATATGTCATATTATACTTAAAAGTTATCACGTCGTGATAAAATGTATAGTGAAATAAAATAAAATTATTAATTAATTTAACGCTTTAGTTAGGTAGATATTAGGGAATGTAAATTAAAGGTAGTTAGTTCGTAAACAGTAAATCTGTCTTATTTAACCTTTATACATTTGTGTGCTTGTAACTGGAGTGCTATTATACTTAATTAGTTTACGTATAGGCAACCAAACTTACTACAACTATTAAGTAATTGTATTCTGTTATATTGCCAGTACATCATAATTAAACTCAATAAACCTACACACATACCTACCTGTCTATCTATTACATGTAGACATATTATATTATAAAATCATTTATAGATAGATATCTATAATTTCCTAGCTACTAGAACTTGGTGATACCACCGTAGGTATATGTAGCATCCACTTAGTGTAATTATATTTTTCAATGTATTTTTCACTTAGTGTAATTGTATTTTTCATGTAATTGACATTAATTTCATTAAATACCATCGTATCGTGTAAATCAAATATAAGTTTATGAAATGGACATATTATATTTCATCCATTTCATAAAATGGAAACTCTTATTTTACACTGTGTAATATTTTTAATTACATTATAAGGCAACTTTCGTGAAATCGAAATAATAACATTGACACGATTACACGATTTTAATATTATTGAATTGTAGGTAATAATAATATGCTAAGTAGGTACTGTAAAACTGTACTACTTTTATATTATATTGTAACACTTTTTAGGTTATCGACTCCTGTTATCGATCAATAATCGCATAAATTATATGATTGAGATACCTAAAATCTACGACCAGGCCCGACTCAAGGGGTAGGCGACATAGGCCCACGCCTAGGGTGGCACTTAAGCAGCACTTTAGTAAGAGAGCGGAATTTTAAAAATACTGATAATATTATAAAACCACAGCATTCTGGAAAAGTTCTATATTATAATATCATGTTAATTTTTATATGATACCAGTACGTCCTCTCACTTGATACGAGCGATCATTATTACAAAACCGTTTATGTAATAATAATTTTATATAAAATAGAATTTGATTCATTTTATGAATTTTATAAAAAATTTAATACTTAGGTACTATGTTGACAATCCTGGAAAAAAACCACTCACCAAAAAATAGGTTCTCCATTGTAACTTGTGTAAATTATAAATAATTTCTATAGTTTATAGTTATCAACAACTATCGATTCTGGACGAAAAAGTTGGCAAAAAAAATTACCAATATCATATCATATAACACTTTGTCTAGACATTCGTTTGTGAACGCCCAATCAACAGTCAATGTAATAACGTGCATTAAATGATAAATGCATAACTAACTGTACAAAAAATAAAAAACCCATAAATCATAATCAATTTTTTTTTATAGCTACCAGTAAATAAATTATGATCTATTAGTGGACATCTACAGTAGATGTTAAATATAAAAAGGTATATATATTTAGGTCGTATCGTAATTGATATAATATGACGTACGACTTTTGGGAAAGGTATCCGATAATAATCTTTTTTTATAATTTACTAGCAACCTATATATGCACTCCATAGTTTACCTATTGCGACGTAACATTTTATGTATATTAAAAGTCAAATTTAAAACGTATGCCCGTAATATATTATATTTTCTCCGTATATTTTGTTGGACAAATAAATGTCGTGACTTATTTTATTACATAGGAATATGAGATCAATTTTTAGGTATAGGTACGTATTACCTGCGCTATATCCACATAATATAGCACGTCATACAGCATATTATAGTAAAAAAAAAAGAAAATATTAATCCAATTAATTTATTTAAATAAATAATATTTATATATATACACTATATATACACATTACACATAGTGTATATAATATTTTAGGCATATGATTATAGTACTTGGATTTATAATATTGATTGATATTGGCGTGACGCCCGTTGTGTCATCATAATTTATGATATTATAATCCAAATGTAATTGGATCAATGAACATTTGTAATAGGTACTACAAACAACTGGCGATTTATTGTTCAAATAAAACCTTGGCTCAAAATCCAACACCGAGGTATATATAAATATATTATACCCGCGGGTAAAGCGTGCAAAGTCAGACTTCGATACTTTACGGCAAAAATATTGTATCTTACATGCATAACATAACAATTTGACCATAACCCTATGATATAATTATATGTACCTAGTGTTTCATGACCAGCAACGTTTAAAAATGTTAAGTTTGTGTCACAACAAAATGTGTATACGTCCCCTATAATATTTATCTATTAAGCACAATAATATATTGGCCATCATCGCACATCCAGCACACGGTTAACGATCAATTGAAGTTCATTATCAACTATCGTGTTGTAATATGCCACCTCGGAGTCCGAACAAATAACTCTTATTAATTAAAGCCATATATTGAATCACACCGAGATGACTAATCGAATTCATTTCAAGAAGTATATAGATGAAGAACAGATAATGTGTATTTACGACACTATAGTTAAAGTATTAAATTTCATACCACAACAGACGCAGAACACTGTCCGAAAATAAAAAACGACATTATAGTAACAATTCTAAGTACAACATACTTATCTAGAAACATCGATAGACGTACACTGATAATGTATAAAAGTAATGATATAATACATTGGTCACGTGACCCCCTTACCAATTAATTAAAATAAAAAAAATCGGGGAAATTGATCTATCAAATTATATGTAGTAAGTAGATGTCGACTGTCGAGTGTACCTCATAGTCATTGAATAGTTAGGTCACCAGTGGTGGGGTGTGTTAAATTTGAATTCAACCATAAATCATTACATACGAAAAACGATTCTAAGCAGAGTCTGTTCATTATGTAACGATTCTTATTTCGTAAAAATGTTAACTTTAAATTCTTATCATAAAATCGTGACCAAGTATTTTCGATATTTTCAAATTTTGTATGAATATCTTACGAAAAACCTTGTGATAAATTTTCAAGCTCTTTACACCCAAAACAACATTTTTATCATACTATAGTTATAAGATGTCTAGTAAATGCTTAATATGAATCCTTTTAAAATATATGAAGTCTCTACAGTTATTTATTTTTGAATTATAACACAAATAAACAGTTTTGAATTTTGATTTTGTCAAATTGTTTTGTTATTGTTTTTCGAAATTATTTGGAAATAACTGATAGATTGGCAAAATTTATCAGTTTTAGATTCTGAGTGGAACGATGAATGTATTGATTTTACAATGATGTTAGTTTTTATTTGTTTTTATTTTTTTTTTTTTTTTTTGTGCACACCATAAGTAGTCGAAATAATGCTTCGATTTTCAACTTCAGTATCTTGTTCGATTGGAAAGTGAATATTTTTGGTGCATTGGGGAGATCAAAATTTAAAATTCCCGGTAATTTTCAAAAGCGCCAAGAAAAACAAAATAAAAATTAAGGAAAAATGAGAATTTTTACGCAAAATCGGTTTGTGACAAAATCGCTTTTGGCTTTTGGTGTAACTTTAAAACAAATAATCATGTAGATACATGAAATTTCCACTGGTTGTTTATATTTTCATTTTCTATACACGATAAAATTTTCAAAATATTTTGACTTGTTTTGAGCCGTTTACGGACAATTTCATATTTCAATTTTTTTATTTTTTTTCCCATGTTTATTAATAAAGTGTTATTTGTTGGGCCAAAAAGTGTAAAAATGTAATACAAGGCTCCTACTATATCGTTACATTGACATTTGAAAAATATTAAAAATCTTTAGTCACAGTTTTTTTTATAATCAAGTTCAAATCTTGACAAAATATGGTAAAATTACGAATATTATCAAATTATTTTAAGTTAAGAATTCATAAAAATTTTTCTCTTTAAATCTAACATATAAAAATATAATCGTTTGAAATTCAAATTTTTACAACATTGGATATTCACTCGATTTCTCATATAGCAATTTCCTTATTTTGTTGTAATTCCAAAACGAATAACGCAAAACGCCATTATGAGCAGATTGTTCAAAATCCAAAAGTATATTTTGAGGTTTTAATTCTTTCTTACATAATGTTTTTATTAAATGCCACATTTTTTCATAAATATCAGTTGTTTTGGATGGTAACAG
>WHPZ01562787.1:0-11224 GCA_016617965.1 Macrosiphum rosae
ACCAACAAATAAAATTTTATTGATATTTCTAGAAAAAAAACTAAAAAAAAAATGAAAAATGAAAATGTCCCAAAACAGTTCAAAATAAATCAAAATATTTTTAAAATGTTATCGTTTAAAGAAAATGCAAATATAAACAACCAGTGAAAATTTCATGTATCTACGGTAATTTGTTTTAAAGTTACACCAAAAACCAAATTCAATTTTCTGAAAAATCGATTTTGCGTAAAAATTCCCGTTTTTCCTTAATTTTTCTTTTGTTTTTCTTGGCGCTTTTGAAAATGACTGGGAATTTTAAATTTTGACCTCCTCAATGCACCAATAATATTCACTTTTCAATCGAACAAGATACTGAAGTCGAAAATCGAAGCATTATTTCGACTACGTATCGTGTACACAGACACAAGTAAAAAAAAAAAAAAAACACACATCATTGTAGAATCAATACATTCATCGTTCCACTCAGAATCTAAAATATTTTTACTATTAAATTGTAAATATTTCCTATTTGATTGAAAATTAAATTAACAAACTAATTTCGTAAAACACATCATTGTAAAATCAATACATTCATCGTTCCACTCAAAATCTAAAACATTTTTACTATTAAATTGTAAATATTTCCTATTTGATTGAAAATTAAATTAACAAACTAATTTCGTAAATAATGGAACATGGGAAATTATATAGAAAATATTGGAATATGGGTAAACATAAAAACATTGAATACCCATATAAAATCAAATGTACAAATTATTTATCAATGTCATGCAGGGGAAAAATAAATTTTACCGTAATACCTAACTATGAATTTTATTAAAAAAAACACACACAAATTAGTAATAAAAACAATAGAAAACTTTTAAAAAACATAAAAAAGGGTTACAAATTTACAATATTAAACATAATTCGCTGCTTATGATTGTAATTTGAAATATTTAATAAAAAAATAAAATTACCTAGGTACATGATAAATGTATAACATTGAATTTCAATACTTTTCGACGTTCTCAACTCAGATAAATATTTTACGAATGGTCTAAATTTTGTTTTATTGTATATTCATGCATTAAAACTGCAATCCACATCATATAAAAATAATAAAATAATTTATATGTATAGTAATGACAATTAAGATACGACATAAACTGATTCGTGGTATGTGGTACGTGAGTTCACTTATAGTTGATAGGTGAATAACTAATATAGAAAAATAAATGGAAAACAATTTGATGTAAGGGGGATGGAAAAAAGGCAATCAAAAATTAAATGGGAAAAAATGACAAACTGCTGTTGTTCCACATGAAGAATGAAGATTCTAAACGACAAAATACTGAGTTTAAAAATATAATATAAAGTTCGTTATTATTTATTTCTATTACAAATTTGTTTTATTTGCGATACCAGTAATAATTTATAATACAACCATAAGAATATATTAGATAATTTAAATTATATTATATTTTTTTCTCGTATACTCCTGTTAAGGCTTTACTTTTAGAAATTAATTAATTTTTAAAAAAAAACTCATCTGACTTTAATAAGAATTTAAAATCCAGACATATACTGCATTAGCATTTTTTTATAAATCGGTTACTGAATATTACCTAACTAATAACAAATATTAATGTTTACTGAAAATAACATTGACATACCCAGCTCTGAGTAGCTTTTCCGCTAATGTTATAAAAATTTAACAAATATTCAACATAATTCATTGTTATTCTTATTTCTTTTTATAAATATTAAATATCTTTAAATACGTCTATCATACAATTAAATAACTATACAGAGTTATTGATTTATTTACCATGAGCCCAAAAAAAAATAATCCTTTGTTTGTTGATAAACCTTTTTTTTAAATCGTTTAAATTTATTTAAAAGAGTACCTATAACATTTTTAAATATAGGTAAATTAAAATGTGTCAGTAAAATCCCCAAAGACCAAAGTAACTCCAATTTAAAATTGCCTTAGAACATACCTTCAATTAATTATAACACTGTTATATAGTGTAATAAACAACATTAGGTACCCAAAAAATTGTAATAAGAATTAAAACGATTAATTAATATGAATAATATCTCTTTCCATAGGAGATTTGGAGGGCGTACAGAAAGATACGTTTAAATCAACAAAATCTCTGTTGAACACATTTGAGAATATAATCTGTGCAGAGTATCGTCAAAATATAATGTTTACAAAACCTTGCATCTCAAATCACTTAAATGAAATTGAACTTCAAACTAGGTGCGTTAGTTAATATATTTTGTTGCCATTCTAATATTATTTATGTATTAAAAAAGAATATTTCAGAGCTGATTCACTGGTAATCACACAGCACGTACAAAATGCAATAGATGAATGCATTAGAACTAAAAGTAACATTAATAGAATCGTCATGAATCACGATCGTGTCAGACGCATAAACGGGAGAGAGTTAAAAACTTACTCTTTGGTAAGTATAATAAAATTAGTTTTTACATTCCATTTTAGGAACCTTAGACATATAGAAGAATGATTAACCATGAAATGTTTGTCCCCAGTTCACCACGATGCATATCTAAACTCTTTAGGAACTTTCTTAGCTACCTATCATTATAACTTATAAGTGGATACACTTAATATGCCTAAAGGTTTTTCTCTGATTTTTTAAATTAAATAAAAAATTAAATTTTTAAGAACGTCCTTGGTTAAATTAAAACTTATTTATATTTATGTTATGAACTTTCTATATTATTATTATTATTTTTTTTATTAGTTCCTAGCATAACTTAACAACTATGTTATTTATTATATGAACTTATATAATATGATTTTCTTTGAACGTATTTTCGTCGTCCAAAATTAAAATAGTATTTAGATATAATAAAAAAAAAATAATAAGCCAAAAATATTTATAATACAAAATTTTAAGTGTTATAATAAATATATGAACAAAAGTAATATTCAATGGGTGACATAATGGTTAAGGGTTGGAACGTCAGAAATGACGACCTATATACAAATAGAATAAAAAAAACTGTTTGCTATGCGATAACGAGGCATAAAAGTCTACGACAATATCAATTACTTAAATTTAACATTTTTAAAACGGTAATTGTTTCAAAATTGTATTACTGAAATAACTATTGAATTTTATATTTTTATATTCTAACTTGAAGTTTAACTATATTTATGGCACACAGGTGTATAATACGATTATATATACAGTAATATCGTATCGTAGCGTAACGTTGGTAACGTTTCAAGAGTTAATTTTTTCTTTGAAACAACAACTACTACGTAAATAGCCTTTAAAATGAGATTTAATGAGCTAGGTATATATTTATTGGGAATGTACTAATACACCAAAAATTTGTTTATAAATTAAAAAATATATTACAGTACATTCTTGTTTAAAATTATGGTTGATATGATATTCAGACGTAAAGGTAAATTAATATTCGTTCTAAAATCAAATTATGCTTCGAAACTGCATAAAAATATCGTAAGTATTTACTTACCTATAGTATGCCAGATTAAAATTTCTATTAGAGTTAAAGATAACTAACGCTCAACTATTTATGTTATGTTCACACTAAATATTAATCAAATTTGTACGATACCTATTGTCACAATTTTTAATCTGAAGACTGAAATAATAATAAAACACTTATATTATATAAGTACTAACAGTATTCCGAGCCGAATGACCCAAATCGATAAAAGTGCTCATAATAATTTAATCTTCTCTAATTGATTTCTTTATGAAATAAGATATTTATTTTCATGAATTCCATCATGGTTGATCAAAACCATTACAAACATAATCGTGAATATTTTATTCAAGCCATCATAACACGAGATGATTAAATGTTTTATTTTTATAAAACCGCTTGACTATTTTATGACATTATCATAATATATTTAAACCCGCCGACAAGCTGAAAGTATTTATGGGTGTAAGTTTAAAATTGCTTATGTACTCAAACGTTCGAGACAGTATAATTCAAATGTAGTATTCCTTGAACGCTTAATTTTCCTTTGCCTCAGGTTACACGTTACAGTGACATATATGTCACATAATCGTTAAAGAATACAATTTTGAAGTATGAAGTTGTGTATTTTTTATTTTATTATTTTATACATTTTTTACTGAATAAATTACTTTTATATCCGTGAGCCGAATTTCGTTATTAAATAAGTTTTTATATTATTCGTATGCGATTGGGATCACTTGCTTTACGTCTGTAGTCTATATCTACTACCTATACCTATGCTTTCTATGCGTTGCTTACTGCAGCAAGTGCATATTTAGAAATTAAGATTTATGGTGCAACTGTCTATTGTTATTTACCTAACCCAACAGGTGGGGGTCCTGTAAATATTTTGTTTGGGGGGGGGCAGGGGTATAATTACTAAATTATATATTTAGTTGCAAATAGATCCGTGAGGGTCTTACCACTACACACACATCTGTCTTACCATTACAATATTTTACTTTTTTATGGAACTTGTTTTTTATGTTCATAGATCTGAACAGAATAAATAAAATATTTTATGGAACTAGAATGAATTTCATAAGCTACAGTTTACTTAAATCATGGTGTAGTTTGTATTAAAATAAATTACAAATCGTAGTTTTAAACCGTACGCGTACCTACTAAAGTTTCAAAAGTTTAATTCGATTTTTTCCCTGTTAAGATTTTAGAAAGACACTAAACATCTTAAATCCAGTTTAGTTCGAAATTTGAACCATCCATTTAAAACTAAACAGTCCAAAAAAAAAAATTCCTTTCACCAAAAGATTCACTTCTTCTATCTTTGTTTTAAATTTCATAAATCTTGTCTCAAACATTTGTATTTAAATGCATTTTATGTTTGTATCTTATATATTATAATTTATAATCGATATTTGTTAATAAGTGTTAAAATTTTAAGTCTCTATAGACCATTATTTTTGGAGTTATGACTAAATAATTAAAATACATTTCAAGATTCAGAAAATTTACCATTTTTAGTCAAATTTTAACATTCAAGTTTAACTGTTTAACAGAACAGCTTTTAATAATAATAATAATAAAAATACTTCAATTTTTGATAGTTTTTTTCAAAATCAAGGCATTCATAACTTCAAAGCGGGGTGCAATCATATAAATTATTTTGATCAGCGTAATAATTAATCATGAGTTCAATCAATATCCAAAATTAAATAAATAAAAGTAGTATTTAAGACGAGATTGTAACTTTATAAGACGTTACATGCAAACTTCAATACCTATCTGTACTCCTCTTTTCCGTCACTGTGAGATCAAATTCCGATTTTGAAAATGCAATACATCTACAAGCCTATTGTTATAATATGAGCTGACATTGATTTGCATTTACTGTGATAAGTTCATACAAGAACATGGTTGGAATAATTGACAATAGGAAGAGAAAAAAATAATAAGAAATTACTTGCACATCTCCGTCAATTATAGGTATTTAACAAACAACATTCATTATAGCATGGTACAAAGTTAATATTATGAAACTAAGGATAAAATATGTTAGTTTTTAGTTTACACATAATGAGTATATAATAATAATGAAATATGACAATAACAATAAAAGAAACATACAATACTATAATATTATGTAAAACGTGTTAAAATGGTCGAATAACCTGTAATTATTATTTTATTAAATCTACAAATTATAAAAATTATCTACTAATAAGGTGTGAACTTTAAACGGTCTTTAAATACGGAACCATGGACTCGTTGATTAAAAACGAACAGCTATTATTCCTGGCTATAGTAGGTACTAAATTTTACTACGACGTACCTACAACAGATAATTTCATAAAATAAAAATAGATACCTATGCATTATATGACATCGAAACATTCAATTCCTTAGTAATTTGGTGTCCCACTATTCCAGAATAAAAATTTGGAACCTATAATATGAATTATCAAATATCAAGAAAACAAATATTTTATATTATGGTATTAAATATTAATGAATGAAAACATAATTTATTGTTATTTTGTAGAACTCAGAAACTCTTAAATTGTTTTGAACTAATTTTAATGAATATCCGTATACGTTAACACTTCATGAAAGTATGGCACGTTGCAGTTGCATATTATGGTTTATCCATCGACCCTTATTAAATTACATTACTCCTCCTCTCAACATGGTTTTTCAGCAGATATTTTAATAACTGATACATTTAGACTTGAATCCACGTTTAAAATCTTCAACATTATTGTTCTGGTTTTTTTTTTTTTTTAAAGATTTTTTTGAACACAAAATACTGCGAGAAATTTGAAAAATAATAGTTTTTTAAAGAGTTTTCCAATAAAACAAAAAAGTACAATTATTATCGTTTATTAATTTCATATTCATCGTTTCACTAGAGTCTCGATCACAGAAATTCGTAGCTGTACGCTACTTATACGTCATACGCGTATATTGTATTGGCCTGTATCAACCTACACGTTTAACAAAGTGCATTAATAATTAGTGCAACATAACACATAGATACTTAAGATAATTATAGTTTAAATTTAAAGTCGTTAGTCAATTTATAAAAACAAACATAATGTGCGTATTGTATATATTTTGTATTTGAACAAAGCGTGGGAGGAGGGAATTGAATACATTTTTAACAGTTTGGGGCAAACTATACAGGATTAATGATTATATCACCGAGTATTATACATTTATGCCGAAAACTTTCATCCGAATCTTTTCCTTGAACTGGGTACGTACTTATACTTAATATAAGCAAATTGGTTTTATACCCATTTAATGAATGTATCTAATGAACGACACAAACCTCTTTGGTAGAAAATATCCCTTTTTTACTTATAATTATTATAAGTAGGTAGATTATCTTTAGAAAATGTTGATGTATCAGAAACCAAATTCAAACTAAGAGTTTCTGAGCTATTAAACTTTATGCACTAAACCACTAAAGATAAAAATGTCACAATCGGAACTGTTTCAAGGGTCTATACTCCGTTTGATGTGTCAGTATTATCAATATACTTAAACATGCTATGGTGATTATTGGTTTGAAAATAAAGTTATGGAAATCAATTTAAGTGTTTTATAGTTTGTAAAAATGTTCGGGTAAAAAAAGTACCACGCTATAAATATTATGTTATGTATTATTGATTATTAGGTAACTAATAATATATATATATGTATGTGTTTAATTATCGCAACTATTTATAGTTGAAAAGAGATTCTATCTAAGAACAGAGAGATTTTGATGATTTGCTTATTATTTTTACATTTAACTTCTTAAAAAATCAAATTTCTAATATTTAGTGCATAATTTAAGGATAAAATAGTGGAGAACATGCAGTATGTTAAACAAAGAGTTGTAATTTTTAAATAATATTATTTTTTCACGAGACTGTTGACTTATTCGATCCATCTGATCATCTGAAGTTTTATATATGTAAATATGTATACACACCATGTTTGTTTAATAAATTATATGTTCGATTTTCGGTATTACACCAGGTTCGTATATTTGTACCGTTGACATAATATATTATTGTAGTGATTACATTCATAAGTTATAAATTATAACATATGTAATTAAAAAAAAAAGCTGTCAGACTTATTTAAGGTAGGCTTGGTCTACTTGGACGGGTGTCATTAAATCTTAAAGCAATGATAAATGATCACATTTGGAAAACAATTCCGGGTAGAGCTTAGTTAACTATGTTATTAATTGTATGTAACGTTGGTATAGTTATAAGTATTCACCTGGCGTTCGTAACTTAAAATTATAAACAAGATTTTCGAGATTTATTAAAAATAAAGATAAAAAAGTATTAAACTAGCATTGTGTAGACTTAATCGAAATTAAAACTACCAATTAAATAAAAAAAATCTAATTATTGTGGTTCAATTTAAAAAACAAAAAACACTGTCACACAAATATCATAAAATAATTAAGTTATTTAAAAAATAAATTGACGTATGATGATTGTATATATATATATATTATGATATTCATTGTTTGTAATAGTATTTAGTGAAAAAAATTTATAAATGTTCAAGTCCAAATATATTGAGTTTGTTATAAGCTAAAAATTGTACTGGATTAATTTTATTTGAATAAAAGTCATATTCAAGTCCGTTCATTGCATATACGTATACTTGAGAATGTCTAAACCTAACCTACCTATTATCAATGGTATTATTAATAAGTGCTTCAATAAACGTAGATCATAATATATTTTAATATAAGTGGAATTAGAATAATTTCTTGGTATTTTTATTTGAAGAACCATTGTATTCATTGTGCGTATAATATTCCTAACTATTAAGGGGATCACAACATACGTATTTTTCATAAGTTTTAAGCCTTGATAAATCACACATACTTCGGAATGTCCGATTTTAATTTTCATACATGTATGAACTCTTTGACAAAATATCTAGGCTTTTTAGGAAGTTGATTTTCAATTTTAAAAAAACCTTAAAATTCCCAATTCCTTAATATCCCATGAAATAATTGCTTTGGATTTATTTTGGGCACATCTGGTTTTAAATCAAAAAAGTAATTCCCAAAGAGCATAGTCTAAAATAGCTTATACATTTGTCTATTTTTTCAAAATTACAATTGAACTTTAAGAAGTATGTTTAATTTACTTAAACTGATTCTGAGCTGAGACACTCTGTCAGAGTCTACTATCATATAAATAATATATTGCTATAGTAATTTATTACTATAATTTAAATGTTTTGAAAATGTCATCGTGTATAAAATATAATATTATACGTAAAAATTATAAATTCCAGCAAAAAATATTTTTAAATTACCCATCACAATTTAAATACCTATAAATACCTAATAAATATAGTCCTAATTAGAACTTAAAATGTCTATAAAGAAATCAATTTTTACAAATTTTTTGGTTCCAGACTTCAGGTATGAACTTACTATTTATGAGGAACTTCGTATTAAGTTTTCCTAAGTGAGAATCTTTTGTATTATGTTTTTAGCTATATATTTTTAAACATAAAAAGTAAAAAACCAAATTATAAATTATAACAGTAATTTTAAAAATATGTCTTCAGTGCGTGGTCAAAGGGAGTTAAGTCAAATTTTGACATTCTGAGATTTTGATGTATTTTATTTCTAATAAATATAATCTATTTTTTGGTAGAATCAGACTAAGTCTAACAATTTTCCTCTTTGAGTTATAACACTTGATATTTAAGAGATATCTTATTTTAATACGATTTATGGTATACTTGACTTGAGTTGACATATATCCATATGATGAATACAATAAATTCCAATACCATGTACGTAAAAGGTTAAGTTGACTTAATTAATTGTATTAATCTAGGTTAAGTCACTAAAATCAAAAGAAAAATATTTTTGACGGTCTATTTTAATTAAATTGTATATTCAAAATTCCAATATATTAAGTACTCTAAAACCATAAATCATTGAAAATCATAATTATGTTAAAGTTTCTATTAACAACGAATTTTCAAATCTTTGGATAACCGTACTCAAAATCTTTTGACTTAATCTCTTATGCCTACTCAAGGAAGGTGTATACACTAAACTTTAATACAATTATTTTCCAATCGTAAAGTTAATGAAGATACGGCATGTATTTAACTAAGTATTCAATATATGTGTTATCAAATATTAATTAAGTGATTTAACATGACACATGATGACATAAACTACTCAAATGGACATCCCAAGTAGTTCATATGCCTAGGATAAAGGTTATTAGAGTTGAACTAACGAATAGTTGAAAATAAAGAACCGGGAAAAATCGTTTAGATTTTGTCAGAGACAAGAACCCATTACTCTTCCGAAAGTTTTTAAGGTAGAAAATCCCACTGAAAGGGATTGGCCAAAATAATTTTAGTGGGTCATCTAAATCAAAAGTATAAATATGCTAGACAACCTTTAGCGCAAAATCTTCATTAGCACGCCGTAATGTGATTTCTAGAGTAATTTTATACAACCCTATACTGGTATCGATTTTGGTTTCTTAATATTGCATCTCAACGAGATTATTTATTTATTTATTTTATAATAATAAACGGGTTAGAAACCTTTTATCACATGAAATGTGACGTCATTACTTATGACACTTCTTTCCTAGTAGTATGTACTTTTGTAAATAGTATTTGTTTTTTTCTAATAAAATGTGGATTTGACGAAATATCGAGTATAAAATTAATATCGATACTATGCACGATCTTATAATATATTTTTTTCTTAAATATTATATATTACTAGTATCATTCAGTGGTCGAAATTCGATCAGAAAACCCGTTTTAATATTGTAAAATCAACACGCTCCAATATAGTGCATTTTTAGCACGCACACAGTTTGGTATCGGTTTTTATGCTATTCTTCTCCGTTTATTCATATGAACGTTTTATGTATGGGAAAAACAGGTTTTTTGTTTATGTGTTTTTCTAGGCTATATGACAACATATATGTAAAATAAAATACATATTTTTTTGTGCACCTTTACTCGACCATACCTTTCCAATGATATAATATCTCTTTTTCCCCTACTATTTTTTTATTACATACATAGGCGGGGACGCGGATTTATTGGTACAATAAAAAAAGTAATTGCGTATTATAATTTATAATATAGATACTATAAGCTGACATTTTACATCGAGGATGTTTCACTTTGTTTGTGCATTGAAGTTTGATGAACAACTGTACAAATCAAAAATATAAGCCAATAAAAATCACATAAGCAACGCTTTTTGACTAAAAATACTATTGATAATAATTATTATTACCAACAGTAAAATATGCCACGATTCTGAATATTGTGTAGGATGTATACATTTTATCTATACAATACGCCGTGTTAAAAATTATATTATTTTATTCAGTGCCGGTTCAAGGATTTGCGGGGCCTGATGCGAAATAATTTTTTATATTTAAGGGTTCTCTTCCTGAACACTTAACAAAATCCATAAAATGGCTATTGGCACATAGTTCGGTTAATACTAGGGCCCCTTGATAATGGCTTATATAAAATACTTTAGTGAGTAAGTCTCCCCGGTTTCATGAATTTGTTACACTTACTGAATTACCTATTGGTTATTACTATTACAATTTATTAGTTTTCAAACCAACTGTGCTTAGATGTTTATTACTTTATTATTAGTGCTTCACACATAATACGTTTAGATTATATACAATATGAAAACTTATTTTGAATGGGCGGG
>WHPZ01562790.1:0-10307 GCA_016617965.1 Macrosiphum rosae
CGTTCACAACAACACTTCTAAACCACCAGGTAATCATTTACAACTTCAACACTAAACCACCAGAGATCGACCACCAAGCCGAGTGTCGCTTCTGTATTGTTCTGTGGATATACTTATCTAACGTAAATAAATGAAAATACGAAATTTTGGCGTCCTAATGATAATGGGAATTTAATATTTATAACTATATGCCAGAAGAAGAAGAAGAAGAACTATATACTGTATAACGTACAAAATATAGTCCGTCGTGAAAAACATGAAAACAAAAGAAATACAAAGTCAAACCGACCTGTCATGTGTCCATCCAGTGCTAATTTATGAACTATTTAAATTAAAAGTAAATCGACCGACATGGTGAATAAGTGCAGTGTAAGTGGTTGCAAAAGCCTGTATTCGAGGGAAGGCAATGTCAAATGTAGATTACACAGGTAATCTACTGGAAACCAACTCCGAATTACCTCCGTGAAGGATGGAGGTTTATGGAGTGAATTTCAAATTGATTTGGAATATATCAAGTAGGTAGTTTTCATTCTTATATTTTTCGTTTAGGTTTCCTCTATCAAATCCAGAAACGCTACCTGTGTGGATAGCTGCCACTGGTAGGGGAAAAGATTGGACACCTTGTAAAAGCAGTAGATTGTGTGGCAATCATTTTGAAAATTCTGAATACATAATTGGCCATGGGAAAAATGTTTTGAAGTTAACCTCGATCCCAACGATTGAATATCGTGTAGATGTTTTGGTATGCTTGAAAACGGGTGTATTCAAAATTTAAAAAAATTCAATAAGCATGTATAATTATATTATTTTAGAGATACAACAGAAGGAAGCCACTAAATTGTAATAATATGGAGCAACCGAATAAACCTTTAAAAGTCGATCCAGTGGTAATTTATTATTAAAGGCTCTGTCAAACAGAAAGCGCTATTTTCAAGTCGCTTGATTTTGTTACAACACGGCATTATTCAAGCACTTGAAAGCACCACTCCAACGAGTCATTTACCTCTTTAAAGCTCGTTATAACACGTTCTGTTTGACAGAGCCTTAATAGTTTTAAACTTTTTTTTTTATTCATAAACATTTTTATATACAGGATAGTAGTGATGCAAATGATAAAACTGTCCAACTCGACTATAATGATTTGAACAATTTTAAGTACAAACATAAAAATAAGGATGAAAATTATGATCACGTAAAATCGTACAATAAAAATGAAAATGAAAAATGTACAAAAGAAAATGATCATCTTCATGATATAAAGTTGGACAATAGTTATAATAACGGAGATGATGCTAGTCATGACGAACCCATAAAGAACGATTATGAAGGTTTCAACGATGAACTAAAAAATTATATTTGTAACAGAGAAAACCAATGGTATTTTTTTATACCTATTATAAATTATAATATATTAAATTGGTTCTTAGAAATAACACTGAATACAATTTATTGCATTTTAGTTATATGTTTACAAGCAGTTTCAATGAAGGCGCTGAATCTATAGTTATAACACCTCCAGAAGAACCATTAAATATGGTAAGATTATTCTAATTATATCCCATATAATTAAATTAAATATATTTTAAAATGTATAATATATAAAATATTTGATTAATATAATTTCAGGATATTGACCAAAAAGTAGCAGATTTAAATTTTAAGAAAATTTTGGATTTAAAATTAAAAAAACAACAACTGCGCACTAAAAATATTTATACATTATACTTCAAGGCTTTGGAAAAAAAAAAGTTTCGAAAACCAGAAAAGTATAAAAATTCTTTGAACGATGATGATGCAGATTCATTTGCTGCATTTATAGGAGCACAAATGAAAGATTTACGTCCACATAGAAAGGTTTATTTAAGTGCAAAAAAAAAAATTCAAAAAATTCTTATGAAAGCACAGCTTAAAATAACAAATTGAAACTAAGTTAATCAAGATAACTTAGTAACAAGTAAAGTAACTTACCCAACACTGGTATTATATTTGTATATATTATAAGTATGCCTTGTCCAACAAATGTGGGTGCCAGGGGGTGATTAACACCTCCAACTTATATTAATATTGTATAAAATAAAATAATTATAAGACAAAAGTGTCATCAGTGGGTGGCTTCTTCATTCAAGATTTTCTTCCCTTTTTTACTATAGCCCATATTCTTATTGTGCTTTATTGTGTTCAGATTGTGTATTTTATTAATAAAGAAAAAAAAAGTTAATTAAATATTTAAGTTGGAAATTCTGAATTTTTTTTAATTATTAACAATATTTATTGCAATTTAAATTACAAAAATTAAAAATGTGACTCGATCGTTCCCTTGTATATATTATATTACGGAAAATCCGAACATTTTTTCAAAATGAAAATCGTAATAATTGTCGACACGTTTCATTGGAATTAGAAACAGTAGTTTTTGACAATAAAAGACATGGTGGTGAGGCCCCTTAACTAATAGTCTGTCGACGGTCATGTATGATGAAAAATTATTTTTCACAAGTTCACAACCTTGTTTTATATTGCTTTCGGCGGAGCTCTAACCTGTGTAGCCAATCAATTATATTCTAATATTGAATTTGATTATTATAATATTTAGTATAGTTGACCACGCTATACAAATACATAAAAATTATTTAATTATTTTGTTGGATTTCATCATTGATGAAAGTATAGATATACTCTATTCCAAATAAGTCTGGAAAAAATCCCATGTGCAGTCTAATTGGCTGCAGTAAGCGTGGCAGACTACTGCGGCCCAATCACAGAAGTTTTAACGTTCAAAGCCTGTGCAGTTTTTCCAGACTTATTGGGATTATAGTATACTAGGATAAGTACCTATGGAGTAATCAATACATTTACTTAAAAATTAAGACAATTATTGAATTACAATGTTATTTGTTAGCCTAAAAAAAGGTAGGTAGGTATAATTGTTAATTTTATAAGAAAAAAAATCAACCGAGTTTTAATTAAGTTCAGTTACTTTTATTTTCTAATGAACTTGTAACTTTTAAGAGATAAAAAAAATAAAGGTAACTTTTAACTTAAAACATAACTTACAATTTTCTATATTAATTTAACTTAGAGTTCAAAAAAAAATAGTTAACTTGCCCAGACTTGTTCCTTATCAGGCTAAGTAAAATAGAAAAGTTTTTCTACAATTTTGAAATTGACCTGAATAAATATTATTTAAAAATATTGTTGTACAGAATTTCTGCGATAGTCAATATGTACTGGATAGATTATAATATTAATAAAAAATTATTATAAATATTAAATATACCGACGATAAAAATATAATTACGTTGGGTTTTCTGTTTAAATTGTGGTTAGAGAATAATATTATAACCAGACAGTGTAATATGTTACCACAGGGCACAGACTAATATATTTATGTGTCTTAATTTTATAAACATATCTTAACAATGTGGCTCGAATCGAATTAACTTCATACATTTGCGGTTCCCTTAGATTAGTGGCCCCACCCATGGAATATTATATTTTATACATCTTTTTTTTTTTTAATTTTATTTAATTTTATTCTATGGCTATAGATGTTTAAATTTCTAATTTTAAAAATTATTCTATCTTCCTATTAAATAGTATTATTGACGGACAAAAATAAATGTGTTTTACGTTACTTTCTTGACTTTAAATATTATCATTATCTAACACTGAGTAATAATAATTTATTTATTTTTTGTTTTGTATACGTTTTATATTTAATAGTATTAACTTATATTGCATTTATAGATGTCAAATGTTAAAGAACTGAGTTTACATGATGCCTTAAACTCACACAATAGAAGCTATTAATTCAGGATGATTATAAAATACATTTTTAATGGCACAAATAAGGAAAACAACTTGATGTATTAATTTGTATAAATGTATAATACTTTTTAAAGAATAGTATTTAAAAACATTAAAATGTTTGAGCATAGTTACATATTATTTTTCTAAATAGTTTTTAATTTTTATAATGCACAAGAATTATAAAAGAATTATCTGTATGTTTAATATTTTTATAATGGTACTTTTTAAATGCATAAAATATAGATGTAATCATAATTATATTAAGTGGACATAATTTTTCCACTATTCATGAAAATGTATTATACCATATAACTATTTAATTAATTATTCAATACTTAAATGTAATATCGGATAATGAGCTACTGATAACCCAATAAAACTGTTCATTAAATTAATAACATTACAAGTTTAACCACAAGCTTTCATTATATATAGACTGGAAACGACATGGTTGACTGGTATTTTTGTGATTATTGACTACATTTTATCATGGTAATTTTGTGTGTGAGGGAATATTAGCAATAATTTGTTATGAGAACCTGGTGGTCAATGATCTTAATCCTTAACTCATTATTATTATTATTATTATTATTATTGTACTATATTATACATCTTACTACTAGTACATGGTTTCTATAGAATAATTATAGAATATTATGGGATACCAAGATAGTGCTCTAATTGTATAGATTCCCTCACCATAATATTTACAGTGACATTTTCACCACACTAATTATCCACCGTTTCCATTCTATATATGATCTTAGTTTGTAGTATGACACATAAAAGTATATTTTAAAAATAAAATAAAATAAAATATGGATATAAAAGTTAAAAGTTAAATTATTCATTAATAAAATAATCACTTATTAAAAGTTTAGACAATTTGTAAATATAAATACATAGTTTCAACAAAAATTTCATAACAGCATTTGCTAGATGGTAAAATATTTATTAACGTCTTGGTAGTCTTTTTTCTCTTCTTAGACTACATACCACTCTATTATAAATCACTACAACATCAGTATAACTCTAGCCGTTTCTAGTCTAACCATCCAATTATGCACTCACGTAGTACCTTTTCATTATGGTGCCACTCGTGATGACTGACTCCCGGCACAGTGTACTCCACCAATCGATCCGTCATGTCTAGCTGATGTAATCCAATTGGGTCGTTATCGCTGTACACGTCATCTTGTCGTCGCTCCCTCATTGGTATCAGTCCACCAGAACTATCCAGTACGGCAAATTGACTGTAAAAAGTAAGATTAGTAAATAGACGTGAAACAATTAAACATTTTTTGTATAGTTATAATGTAAATAATAAGTACCTGGATTGCCAAGGTGAAATAACCCCATCGTCAGGCCCACCAATCAATACCAGCCGCTGCAGTCGAGTCAGGCCAAGTTTCTTGACGTTGGAGTTAATATTATCGTTATCATTTTCTTCACAGTTGTTATCGTGGGCTGAGACTATAGCCATAAGTTTATCTACATCTGTTATTACACTGTGAGCATCACTGTTGCTGTCGTTATGGATTTCAGAAATTTTGACAGTGGCAGCGGAAACTGCTGCTATTGCTGCAGCAACACGTGCTTCAATAATTTGTTGAGTGTCATCATTAGTCTCTGCTACAGTTGTAGTGCTACTAGTTACTGCAGTAGACATATTGCCCATCATCGTTTTTAAACTATTACCATTTTCAGTCTGTTGTAAATGAAGACCACTCGATTCTTGTTGTTTAACATTATCAATGACCGCAAGATACACACTGTATTTAAGGTATAGGTCCCTATGTCTGGGATCATACCAAAAGTTGGCCACAGACAGTGCCCGTTGACCCAAGCGTGTGTAGAACAACTCATATGCCGTGCGCGCTGTCAGTGCAGGAAACATTTTTGTGAAACACTCGGCTACAAAATTATAGTACAACAATTATTAATATGTTATACAAATAAACATAATATTATATGAAACGCATCAGTAGGTCGAAATTTTTCTTGCAATTTTAGTACAAACAAGCAAAAAAAAACTTTTCGCATATACCATATTTATATTATAGTCATTGTACATGAATGTGTGTTCAAAACAACCAACAAGTTAAATACAAGTCTATGGTAGCAATACATATATAATTGAACAAAAACCTACCACCATACTGGCCTCCTTGCGGCGAGCTAAGTGATACAAATGTCCTGACATTGTGCTCAGTACCATACTCTTCTATCATGCCTCTTGCTATGAGTCCGCCTTGTGAGTATCCTAGAAAATGTAAGCATAAATATATACATCTTTCAGCTACCTTTGGTAGTAAGTTCATGTACTACCTAAACATTGGTAGGTAGGTAGGTAATAATGAATACCTATTTATATGTACATATATATCTACCTATGACATGCACACCCTCTGGATGCAACGAACATATTTTTAATAGGTCATCAGCTAACTTTCTTGTCTGTCGCCACAGTGGTTCCAAACTAGCCAAACCACAGAACCTGTCTATAACATATGTTTTGGTGCCTGGATGTAACTGTTAAGCATACATATTATATAAAATTATGTTAGTAATATTGATTGGCAGATTTTCAACAAGATTATAACAATAACCTGACATTATGCAACTACAGTAATAATTAATACTAACTATTTTAATAAAAATAGTTTATTAACTCTTCTTGGTAGGTATATAAATATTTTTAAAATGTAAAAAATGTAAAAAAAAAAACAAATACAACTATGACACTATAATTTTGAATATTTGTAAAAATTAATGCCTGAAATATTATTTTGTTCTTATAAAACATAAATATAGAACTATATATATGTTAAATACCTAACTAACTTTAATTGAATGGGGGATATCCAATTGAGTTATTGACAAATTCTGTTGGAGTAATCCAGAATCATGCAATACCTCTACTTTAACTATTATCGACCTACTGTTAGATGATGACGAGCCGGCAACTCAGCAGCAAAACAAAATTAAAAACAACATATATTTAGTTTCTTCCCGAATCACTCAGTAATTAAAATATTTTTGATCTGAAAAATGATACTGATTCAAAATAGTAATACCTGTATATAGTCGTTGAGTTTTTATTCATATTTTAAAAAATAATAAAAATATCCAAAAAAAGATCTTTTCTTTAAATTTCTTTAAGGAAACTTTAACTTAAAAAAAATATATATATATCAATAACCATCCAACGACAGTATGCAAAAAACATGTCTAGATTATATTGTATTAAAAGTTACAGAATCCTAACTAAAAAACATAAACCGGTGGAAAGGAACTTATTACACAAAATTTCCATTTTTAAACACAATTAAACGCTATTTACTGTATACAGTATATTATCAAATAAGGAAATTTATCAAACTACTTACTTCAGTTATACGAGCAGCCAGATGCTGCATTGTGCTGACATCACCAGTCATCAGTCCATGTACAATGACTACCGGCCTGAACGGTCGCTTTTGCCCTGACGTATTGTTACATTCATCAGACTTCTTCATTGTCATCGGTGTCACTCGCTGTGTAACAATGTCAACACTAGGCCACTACTATTTCAGGAAATATACTAGCTATTGAACAAACAACATGTATCTAAAATAATTTATGGTATGACTGGCTCTCACTTATTATACTCAAGTGAAAAACACACTACTGACTGCTGATGGGTACAATGACAAAAAAACGTTTACCAACTATGAACTAATAAGTCACATAAAGCACAGGAACAATGTCAACAAATTAAAAACGTTTACAGTAGTGTAGTAGTGTTACTTTACTAATAGTCAGTACTCAGTACTCAGTAGAATGTAGAAATTTAGAAGGTAGTTGAGTAATTCTTATTTGTCTATGCTACTGACTATAGTTTGGTTATCGTTATGCATTATCACTGTCAAACATTGATAACGTTTCGGAGATGGCCTATAGATAAAAAAAAATAAATAGGCGTCCGCACATAATTGTGTGATTTTGGTTGCCTTTTTAACGAAAAAAAGGCGTTCGCTCTATCCCACATTATAATATTAACAATTTAATGCCTATTATGTATAATATGTTATAGACTATGTTAAGTCTATAGTTAAAACCCGAAATCCGTTAAAAATATTTTTAACTAGTCAAAACTAGTTTTCACTAATCCCATTAGTAAATTCTGGTTTTGACTAGTTAAAACTAGAATTAACCGCAGGTTTAAATAAGTTAGTCAAAACTAGTTTAAACTGAAATTCATGCACCTATTCAAATCGGTTTGATATACATGCAATGTGCAGGCTGCAGTCGCAATAATTACAAAATCGGATTCAAAGAAACCAAAACAAGTCAAATTCCATGCCTCAATAAAAAAAAAAATGAAAACAAATGGCTACCTATATATCAAATCACGAACATCCACAGAAAATCAAAGCCGAAAGAATAACAAACGACGTTTACTACTATTTGTCGAAATAAAATATTAAACTTCAATCCTAGAACAATCTGTAAAAGAGAACATTGCTCCTATAAAACTAAAGCTAATATTAATTGATTTTTATAAGTGATTTTTCACAGTATAGGTACACATTTAAATTACCTATATAGGTACGCAACACAAATGTTAAACAAAAATAACTAATTAATAAAGTATGCAGCAGGATTAAATTAGTACGTAAGCATAATTGTATAGTCAACGAAGTAAACAAGCAGAGACAACAACCTAGGAATAAAATAAGTTAGTATTAAATATAGCAAATAAGAAATTAAATGTTAAAAAAGCCTTAACAAATTAGGTAAGTAATTTTTCATTTGAAACAACGGCGGGGACTGTTAAACTCTACCTTAGATAATCATACAATATTAAATTATAATATTTAATATATAGTATTAATGTAGAAATACAATTTAGCGAATAAGTAAATAATTACTCAATCCAATACTCCAATTTCCATTGAATCTAACATGTGCAGAGGCGACACTATAATATTGTGCATAGAACACCTGCACAGGCACGAGACACCAGTGACAAACTTCAACAGATTTCTCTTCTTACTTACAGAAATATTTTAAAGTGTGAGATGTAATAAATTATAATTAATTACACAATCTATTTATCTATAATGGAAACCATTGGGGATGTTATATTGAAATGAAAAAATTTACAATAATTCCATATGATATAACATTATATTATTATTATTGTATTTATGGCTAAGAAGTACTTTTTTTAGGAAGCCACCCCCAAAATAAATCTAGGATCTGCCACTGTGAGACACTCCTGATTACGGAAGTTCTAAATTGTGGCAGTCATTGAGCCGTGTTCTACAACTGTACTATTGTCTATTGTGTGAACGTTAGTTTAGTCACTAAACACTTAGTAGTTTAATGTAAGTATTATAATTTAATTTGTATGGTGTGTTTCCATTTATTTTTTAATATGGAAAAATTGTTCTATAAAAAAGAAACTGATGGTGTGGCAAAAGACAGACTTGCAAAAAAGAAATAAAATTGTTATTCTTTGTTTAAATATCTAATTTCATCCAAATTTGGACATTAAATCTCAATTATCTATAAAAAAAACTGCGTTAATATATTTTTTAGATACAGTATGAATTATAGGTACTAATGAAGAACCTTGTTTTAAATTTTTAATATTTAGCTATAAAACTTGAACAAAATATACATATTTCACTACAAAATTATTTACACATTTTCGAGATTTTGGTGAATTACGTCAACATTTGAACTTTAAATGCTTATTAAAAATCTTGCCTATGTACCTATCTTTATTATTTTTGAACTGTTATTGTACGACCTATGAGAAACGTTGTATTTATTTTTCAAACTTTTCGACTCGGTGAAAATTTTTTTATTTGCTTACATATAATAGTTTTAATGTTAAAATCTCAATAAAGGTAAAACAAAAATGTCTATTAGTAGCTCAAAAAGAGTAAAAATATTTTTAGACGTTAAAAATTTCAAGTATTTACGGTTATTCGTTTTTTAATGAACTACCTACCATAAATTAAGAAAATCGTTCTATGGGAAACCGTTAGTTTACAGGTGAATATCGAAGTATTATTTCGACTACCTACTTATCGTGTACACTGTACACGAATTGCAGAAAAAAAAATACCCAGTAGAATTATACTAGGGATTGACTAAATATAAATAATTAAATAATTATATAAATAATATATATATTATAACAATTATTATATTTATTTTATGAATTATATATTAGAAATAAAATGAATATCGTATATTATGTTAAAAATTGTTATTTTATAAAAATGTTTAGGTATACCTAATATGTATAATGCATATAAAATGTATCCCGCGATGGTATTTTCTGCATTTTTAACAGTATACTTAAAATAAACGCTATCAAGATGTAATTCCAACTGACCAATTAGAAAAATGGTTTATATTAGTTTTTAATGGTTAAAATAATTTTTATTTAATGGTTTGGTTCATATTTTAACACCACGTTAATTTCGAGAAATCGGAAA
>WHPZ01562804.1:0-10765 GCA_016617965.1 Macrosiphum rosae
AGGTGCTCTGCTGTACAGTAGGTTACAATAGTGGGTCACTGTATAATGGATGGTATTAAATTTGAATTCAATGATATAATATCATTGTATAAGAAAAACGATTCTGAGCGGAGATGGTATGTCAGTCTAAGTTTAATAGACATATACATATCATATACATATACATATACATATCAATGCTAATAAAAAAAAATATGCACAATCTTATCATTGAGCATACTTCTTATTCCTTATACTATGGTAGATTGTATGAATAGGCCATAATATTTTGATTTTTTGATTTTTCAGTTTCATATATAACCGAATAATATTTTTAAATTACAACAAAATACCAAAATCGTAATATTGATTTTAATAATATGTAATTTCGTCCGAATTTGAACTTAAAATGACTATAAAAATAAACTGTGCTTATGTAATTTTTAGATTTTTTGGTAACAGAATTAACTACTTACATGGAATCTTGTTTTTAAATTTTCAATCCTTAGATATAAAAGTTGAACATTTTATAAATTTTTAACTACAAAATAATTATTCAATTTTAAATTTGATAAATTTTGTCAAAATTCGATCTTTAAATGCTTATAAAAAAAAATTGTACGGGCCAAATTTATTTGAGTTGATACTTTGAAAAGGAAATTTTTTTATATTTTTCCAAGTAGTTTTCTTAAGTAGTTTTGAACTCAAAATAATACCTATGCAAATTTTAGTAATTTTGATGAATTTTGCCACTCTCACAAAAAAATTATTTTGGATTTACGCTCAATTTTTTTTTAATTTCTACTAGCAACATGTTATGAGAAACCTCGACAGAGCGAAACATTTTTCATCAGTCTTAATTTTAAAAATACTAGTAAAAATCCAAAATTTCATTTGCCTATATAATATCTCAACATGATTTAACATATTTATAATTTGATTTTATGCTGTGTAAAAATGCTAATATAAATATTCAGTGAAAATGTCACGTGTTAATGTACATATTTTTGTTTGTTTAAGTTGGCTTATTGGTCATACCTAAATAAAAAATATAACTATTACTCCTAATATTGTATGTTATAATTATTTTAGACCTGTATTTTATACTTGGACCAAATCGCCAAAATTACGGTATTCAAAATAATACTTATTATCTTAAAATTGAACCTTTTACCCACTTTATACAAAATAATTTGCACATTTTCACGACTTTGATGAATGTTGTTAAATGTTGACAACAAATGCTTGGAAAAAAAACTTGTCCTTGTGTTTCGTTAATACTTTTTAACTACTGTTATAACAGATTATGAGGAACCTTGTATTGAGTTTTTAAAATGTTTGACCAGACGAATAATATTTTATTGATATATATAATTTATATAAAAAATATCAAGCTCTCTTATGTTATGTTTAACTATTTGGCAGGAAGTAGAAGTATACTTAAACAAAAAAAAAACATATTGCATTAGAGTCTGCAATGGAGTATCACATTTTATGTCTTTGTTGTCCTTGCTATCATATTATGTAGCACATACCTAAGTAATATTGTAATATTATAATATTATTAATTATTATATTAATGCAGTCGCACCTAACTATCGTGTGATAAGCGCGTATATCGAGTTCGAATCTCCGATGAGAAAAATTATATATATTTTTTTTTTTTTTTCATAACGTAGCGCTTTATGTAACGTAACGTTTTTCGATTTTCTAATACACTGATTTCATGGCAACCAATAATTATTATTACAATAGTTTTAAAACCCATGGCAACCATCTATAAACAAATAATAAATAACGTAACGTTTTTTTGTAACGTACCTAACGTTTTTCGATTCTATGTGCCAAAGCAAAGATATAAAATGTCAAAAACACATAATTATTTATATTATATTATCCTTGCAAAATCAATACATTCACTAGGCTCAAAAACTAAAAACATGTATCGTGTTGTTAAAGAAAAAGTATATTTTTAAACATGTTATGATGACTATATTATACAGTTTTTGTTTTGTAATATACTGTCGGTACCTACCTATACCTTAAGTAGATGACTTAAACACTTTAAAATGTTTACATAAAGGTCCATCGGTATATATAGTTATACATATAGATTGATATTGTATCAGTATATCTATCAGTATAACTATTCGTTTCTATGTAAACCAAAGTGTGTACACGATTCCGTAAAAAAATATAATTGCCAAACGTAAACTTCAGTTTTTACGAAGATAATATTAAACCTACATATATGTTATTCCGATCCTACAATTTTAGTCATTATCTAATTAGGTATATTGAGTAAATAGTTTTAACATAATATATAATTTTTTAACCTTAATAGTATCATGAACGGTAAGTAAATACATACAATATTTAACAACTGTACATCGTTTTGACTAAAAAAAAAATTATGCACACTGCAGAACTCATTAAGAAAAGCGACGGTGAAGACTCATACAGACGTAGGCTGACCCGACAAGTTTCTATGCACACTCTAAATGGCTTCAACGAACTCCGGCTGAACGTCAAACTCTGCGATGCGTCATTGATACTTGATAGCGGTGAAATATTTCCGATACATCGATCAGTGTTGAGCGGTTCAAGTGATTACTTTAGGTAAGTACTAAGTACATGCAGTCTGTGGCCCACTTGATAGTCACCTTATTTATACTAGACTCCAGTCCCAAATTACAAGAAAAGATCGCTACAATAAAACATTGTCTATTTCATTATTTCATAAAATAATTGTTGACACTTTTTTTTATAATATATTCTGTTTGCAATAATTTTTCAATAATAACTCCAAATAATATACCTATTGGCTGTTTGTATTAAAAACTTAAGATCTTTCAAATTAATTTTGAACGCTTTGTATTGTTATTAAACAAACTCTAAATTGCGTAGGTACCTACCTGATATAGTAATATACCTTTGAAATATTCGGGTAGTTATTAGTGTAGGTAATAATGAATACTAGCAACTCATTTGATTACAATGTCTAATATTGTGAGTAAAGTTACTAGTAATGTTTTTCCAATGAAATATTGAAAACAATATTTTTAAGAAATTTTTCATTTAACACCTAACTAACTAGAGCGGTTTTCCTACTATAGTTTTAAATTAAAATTTGTTTTTCTTATCTTTCATTATTGTAATAAAATATTTCAAAAAAATAAATTTCATGACATTTCAGAACTCTAATTGTGAGTTATATAATTTAACATTCTAACCATATAAGTAATTTAATTTTGGCATTATAGTATTGTTGTACAGAGAGTTCAAAATTCAGTTTTTACAATAATATCCAATAATACAAAATTCGTTCAAAAAATTGTTAATTTAGCAGTTAAATATTGTAATACCTACCTACCTATTTAATATTTTCATCATTATAATTGAATTAAAACTAAAAAAAGGTGGGCAAGTGGATGTCGCTCTACTGGACAGTAGGTTACAAGTGGGTCACTGTAAAATGGATGGTATTATATTTGAATTCAATGATATAATATCATTGTATAAGAAAAACGGTTCTAAGCGGAGACGGTATGTCAGTCCAGGTATAAGACATATTATATACATATCTATGGTATTAAAAAAAATTGAGATATAATAGATACCTATAATAAATTCCAAATTAATCATATCACAATATCTATTAGGTACTTATATATCAACAACAAACCGTGATACTATCATAGATATATAATAGTACACTTTAGAAGTTTCAAGTGCCCACGAATAATATTATACAATCACAACAAAATAACATATAAATAATAAATATATTACATACAAATAAATATATTTTTTAGATTTTTTGGTAACAGGGTTAAACTCCTTATATGGAATCTTGTTTTAAATTTTCAATCCTTAGATATAAAAGTTAAACATTTTATGCATTTTTAACTACAAAATAATTATTAAATTTGATAAATTTTGTCAAAATTTGATCTTTAAATGCTTATAAAAAAAAAATTGTGCGTATGTATTTTTAATATTTTTCAACTGCTATTGTAACAATACATCAGGAAGAAGCCTTGTTATTAATTTTTTCACTTTTATGATACCCTTAGAAAAAAATGAAAGTTTTTTTTGTGATTTTGCAAATGTCCTTAAACAGCTAAAAAACGTCAGAATATTTTGAAAACTTTATCAAGTAAAAGAATTCATAAAATAATCATTCAGTGAAATTTAAATGTATCATTCGTTGTGAAATTATATCAAAATAAGAAAATCGTTACATGAGAAATCGTGTGAATAACAAATTTTGTAAAAATATGAATTTAAAATGCTTATAAAAATTTAATTTCACTTTCCGGTAGACATTTTATGTCTTTGCTTTGGCACATAGAATCGAAAAACGTTACGTTACGTTTAAAAAAACGTTACTTTATTTATCTATGTTTATAAATGGTTGCCATGGGTTTAAAACTATTATAATAATAATTATTATGTCTTTGCTTTGGCACATAGAATCGAAATCGAAAAATGTTACGTTACGAAAAAATTGCAAATATCATTCGATTATACGAGCTTATCACATGATAGTTAGGTGATAGATAAATAGATAATGATAGCAAGGACAACTAAGACATAAAATGTGATACTTCATTGCATACTCGTATAATGTACAATTTGATTTTAAATAATACATTGAATACATTTTATTATATTATTGTCTGACATTAATTATATTATGACATTTTAGAAAAAATGTGTATTTCAAAAATAAATATTCCCAACAATCATTTTTATTATTATTATGATACATATAATAAAATACATAATAATATAAAACCGGCTACCTAATTTTAATAGTTGGAAAAGTTTAAAATATAATAATATTTTTTGATAAAGTTAGGCAAACTTATGAATAATCTTGTATTACTTTTTAAAATCTTAGATTTAAAAAGAAAAATTTTTATAAATTTCTAACTAAAAATAATTTGCAAGATGTTGTGTTTTTTCGGTATTTTGTCAATATTTGAAATTTAAATGCTTATAAAACAAAACTGTGACCAAGGATTTTTAATATTTTCAAATTTCATTGTAACAACATAATATTAGCATGTATTAAATTTTCAAGCTTGTTTAAAAAAGAAATAAATTTTTATTGACATTCATAGAAAAAAAACCTAAAGAAGTTCGAAACTGAGTATGTCTTTAGACATTTCAAAATAAGTCAAAATATTTTGAAAATTTTATCGTGTATAGATAATGCAAATATAAACAACCAGTTCAAATTTCATGTATATACATTCATTTGTTTAAGTTACATTAAAAACCAAAATCGATTTTGTGGAAAACCGATTTTGCTTAAAAATTCCCATTTTTCCTTAATTTTTATGTTGTTTTTTCCGGCACTTGTGAAAACTATTGGGAATTTTAAAATTGTACCTTCTGAATATACCAACTAGATTCATTTTCCCATCGAACAAGATACTGTTGAAGAAAATCGAAGCAGTTTTACTACCCCAAACCGTGATGACAGACACAAAAAAAAACCACACATCATTTTAAAATCAATACATTCATTGTTCCACTCAGAATCTAAAAAAACTCTAATAAGTAATTAAAAACTCTTATACTGATATTATCATTAATTATTAAGAGTCAACGTTTTATAATAAAATATTATAGTATCTATTCACTACTCAGTGATGATACAAAATGTATAGAACTATAATTAGAAATAAGGTAGGTAATATTTAATAATTTGAATATAATATTAAGTTATTTTTGAAATAATTTTACTTCTTTTGAATTATTTCATTTTTTATGGTTGACAAGATTTGGCTGTGAAAGGCTTTTACTGGTGTCTCTAACTTATAAGATTTTTATCACGTTTCAGAAACGTGGTTGAAGAAGTCCTATTGATATGATAGCGTATATAGATATAGTCACTACTGTGATTACTATTTTAAGAATAATTTTATTCTGTAGTAGAGACAAACTTAAATGTTTTATTTTTTTTGTATTTTCATTATTATTTCATACATAATGTATTGTAGAATATTAGAATGAATACATTATTATTATGGTCAGTTGATGTACAGTCCGATTGCTTATTTTATGGCAAAATTAACATAAAAGTGTAATATTTTAAACGTGTATTGTACATGACATGTTTTTTAGAATACTTTTCACCACTACATTGCACGAAGGAGAATACACGAAAATACATTTGAAATCAATCGAAGATACTACGATGGAATTTATTTTACAGTATATTTACATGAGACAAATTGACATAAACTATGATAACGTAATGGATATCATGCGGACAGCTGACTATTTGTGCATAGACGGCTTGGTGCAACTTTGTCACGAATTTGTTGTCGAATGTCTGGGACCTGACAATTGTGTAACCGTGTTACAATTTGCTGAGTATGTGTACCTAGTAACAAAAAAATCAAATACATCACTACAATCCCACGGAAATATTTGATATTTATATTAATAGGTACCCAAAAATAACATATTCTATAATAATAATGTCATCCGGCAGTTACTATTACTTTGGAGAGTTGACGAATGCGGCATACAAATATATCATCAAAGAATTTATGACCATTGCAGAACAAGGTGACGAGCTGATGAAACTCCGACAAGAAGAATTCAAACAAATAATCAAAGACAACCAGTTGAACGTCAAACGAGAGGAGTTTGTCTGGGACGTGCTGCTGAAATGGGTGGACAAGGACCCTGAAAATCGAAAAAACGATCTGTTGTTTCTGCTGCCTAAAGTCCGTTTTGGCCTCATGGACTCTAAATATTTCATCGAAAACGTAATGATAATAATATGCTTTAATTTTTACACGGTGGTCATACCGGTAACTGGTCCGTTATTCCCATATACCAAAGTATTGTTTACTATTTCCGTTAAGAAAATTTTAAAACTAAAGATTTAAAATATTAATTTCAATTTTGTATATGCATAATGCATATACTATGCCAAGTAACACTACATGCATTAGATCTTTAATTTTTTAAATAATTGTGAATACCTGTTAATTTAACAAAACAATAGTTAGTTATAATATTATTATAAGAGTTAATATTATTTTTAGAGTTAATAAACCTATATTTACCACCTAAATAATTCATTAATACCTATTTTTGCACTATTATAAATGGTTCCCAAACAATATTTAGAACAAAATGTTTTTAAAAATAATTTATTTTTGGTGAAACGGGAATTTTTTTTTTTTTTTTGAGGAAACAAGCTATGTTCTTGTAACTGGAAATAAGGGCCATTCTCGTATCCCCACATCATCCCATTACAATCATGGTGTATTAATTAATAATTATCATGTGGCAAATCGTTCATACCTAATACTATTGCAGGTCAAGGACCACCATTATATACAAAACCGGGATGATTGTAGGCCTTACATAATTGAGACCCTGAAGTTCATGTACGATCTACAGTTGACGTCGAGTGTAACTGATTCGATAGCCCCGACGCTCGCACGTCCCAGGTATCCATCCGAAGTTCTATTCGCCATTGGCGGATGGAGTGGTGGCAGTCCGACTGCGATTATCGAAACGTACGACACAAAGTCCGACCGATGGACGAGGATATTCGAAGAAGACACTCAAGGGCCGAGAGCGTACCATGGCACGATCGTCATAAATCAGTACATCTACATAATTGGAGGTTTTGATGGGCTGGAGTATTTCAACTCTTGTAGGAAGTTCAACACGATCACAAGAACGTGGGAGGAAGTAGCGCCGATGAACTGTAAAAGGTATAGTTATTTTATTGTATAACACTCCTAGATCGTTCGCCATTTTTTGCATTTAACCTGCAAATAAGTTTGTGTGTTTGCACCGCTCTAGAATTTGTCAACCGATGAAATAGGTACTGTGAGTGAATATAGTAAACCTCCAGCATTTCACGTGGACATTATGTATACAATTATTATTTATGACTCAAGGTCGGACTCTAATGCACTATATTATAATATATTCTATACAGTTTTAAAATATGTTTCTTAATATTTCCTATAAAACGTATAATAATATGCTTGTAAAACATCTAAATATGCTAAAAAGTATCAAAATATACACTTAAGTCTAAAGTATCAAATAATATGCATTAAAACTGTTAAAAACTTAAAATAAATATAAAACATTTTATTTTATGTGTCAGTGTCTGTCACAATGTTCTGTCATTATTTATAATATTATTGAACTCAAATTTAACAAATGTATTAGGTACAGTGACTTCTCTAGACACCTATAAATGTACTGCAGAGCGTTACCCAGTTGTTGCCCGCTTTATTTACATTTATATTAAATCATATATTTTATAAGTGGACAAATAAATTATATAAAACAAAATTGTGTACCTACATCAAAAATATTATTAATATTTATGTACCTTTATCATTGTTGATTATTATTTATCAACGTAGATGTTATGTCAGCGTTGTGTTGTTAGACGGCATTATTTACGCAATGGGTGGATTCGATGGCCATCACCGGCTGGGTTCCGCAGAAAAATATAATTTCGAACGAAACCAGTGGACGATGATAGCACCAATGACTTCTCAGAGGAGTGACGCCTGTGCAGCTGTGTTGAATGGTGAGTTTAACGTCTCAAGAATCTAACTATACCGCATGTGATTATTAGTAGTGAATCTTATAAATATATAATTATAATATATATAGGGGAACACGGGGCAGGACGAAACATGTAATGTTAATGTTGAATTTTACAGAAATATTCTAAATTTATGTACCAATTATAATTCAATGTCCCATAGTTTTATAATTATTCCCTTTAAAATATTTTAACAATATTATTGAAATCAAAAAAATTATCAAAATAAAAAACTTAATTTGTCCCACCTACCCAAATTATGGGGAAGATGAGACAGATATATTTTTCTAAATATATCAACATAGGAACTTATTTATAAGAATTTTACAAAAAAACGCATACATTTTAAACAAACATATTTTATTTTATAGCCAGACTATGGTAATAATTTAACAGAACCCCACATGATTTGTCTCATGCTTTAGATTAATAACAATACATAATACTATAAACTACAAAAATATGTAAATATACTATTAAAGTATTCGTTAAGAATTAATAAATTATTCTTGCCTTAAAATAGTGTAGAACTTTTAAGAAAATAAGTACCTAATTTTGTAACGAAAATAAAAAAGCACTAATATTATGCCATATCAATCAGTTATCATACAATATTATAATCAACAATCATCTAACTTGCCTCCATGTAATATTCTTAAGAGGTTTAAAACATATTACTATTAATACTTATGGAGAAACAACGCTGTAAAATCTTACCTTGTAAACTCATCTTGTCCCATGTTCCCCTACAATATAATATAATAGATAAGTATTTAAGATGCAGCCTTCTAGCCTATATTTAATAGTTGAAATTCTATACGATTGAACAAAAGTTAATACATATTATGGTCAGTCATCACTATTAGGGTTGGTATTCATAACCTTGAATATTGATAAAAAGCCAAAATATTTCAAAAAGTATTAAAAATAATATAATACTTATGTAATAAAAAAATTAATTATGTAGGTAATAAAAACAATTTAAATCTCTTGTAAATATCATTGTAAATACAATATGTCATACATTTTCTCCTCTCAAAATTTAAATGAATGTCATAATATACATTTATGGCGAAAAATATATATAGAAAAAATATCCCTTCTTTTATTTTAAATCACGTGAAATAAATGTATCATTTACTTTAATTTATTTACCTGTAATACTATAATATTATGTGTGATATGTATTAAGATATGAATTTACAATGAAGATATGAATTTACCACCAATAATCACTATATTTCCAAGCCACTCACAACGATATAAATTATAATAAATACATTTACTGTTTAAATCAAACCAATTTTTAATCTTTCAAAAAATATTTTAATACAACACTATTAAAATATAAAAATAACCATTTTTTTCATTCACTGACATTTTGGTGAAAAAAAAATATGTACTACAAATGTCTTCGATTAAAACATAATAACTACCTAACTTGTCTAATTAAAATCTGTTTTAAAAATGTAAATCCGTATCAGTACCAATTCAGTTTTAGTAGACGTTATGGGCTTAACTAGATTAACATTTTTTTTTAGTGTAGGGGAGAGGATGACTAAAAGTACCAAAAACGAAATTCATTATTTTCAGGCTGTGGAATTATTCGGGTCTTTTATCGCGCTTATGCAGACGATTAGGTCAAAATACCACCTTTTCACTATTTTATTAGTGACTGAAATTTCCTCAGTATTCAGGTTACAGTAAATTGTACGCAATACGAATTTGTATTCGGTAGAAATACATACCGGCTAGAACCCAATAATGATAATTAATAATTATGGCGATGGCTTGTCACAATCGTCATCATAATATACAACTATAACATGATTGAGCAGGAAAAATATATATTACCGGTGGGTTCAATGGACAAGAGTGCATGAACACAGCTGAGACTTACAACGTGGACACTAATGAGTGGACGCTAATACCAGCCATGCAGACCAGACGCAGCGGCGTGTCTTGCATAGCCTACCACAACTGTCTGTACGTGATCGGTGGCTTCAACGGGCTGGTGAGAATGAACAGCAGCGAGAAGTTCGACCCGACCACGAACCACTGGTCACGGGTGGTAGACATGTACAACCCACGGAGCAATTTCGCGGTGGAAGTACTCGACGACATGATATTCGTGGCCGGTGGTTTCAACGGGGTGACCACCATAGCGCAGGTTGA
>WHPZ01562818.1:0-22638 GCA_016617965.1 Macrosiphum rosae
AGGGGGGGGGGGGTCAAAAAAATAAAACGACATAGCTAAATGGGAGGGGACAGTTGGAAAATCCCCCACCCTCACAAAACTTTTTACTAAGGTAATAAAAAGCCAATGTTGGGGGGTCTGACCCCCACGCCACCCCCCGTGCCTACTACACTGTATGTTACAGCTGTACATAACTAAGATAATATTAATATTCGTGAACCTAAACGCTCAAAGAGACTATCCGGTAAACTTTTTTTTTCATCGAAGGTAGAAAAACATCTGAGGAATCTTGTATTCAATTTTCGAATATTAAATATAAAAAGAAACATTTTTATGAATAATTTCCAACTCAAAATAGTATAAAAATGTTCGTGATTTTCAGGGCAGGATTAGCCCTGCGACTTATCGAGTAAAACTCGGTGGGCCGTTCACGAGTGTTTGGGCAATTATTTTACAAAACAATTTTAAAGATATTTATTAAACTCGTTGCGCCGCATAAAATGTAGGTCAGTTTAGTAATGAAAATGAGCCTTTTGGGGCCGGTTAAAATACTAAATCTCGGTGAGCTTTAGGGGCTAAGCCCCCCGAAAAATTTCCCTAGGCCTCCCAAACATTTCTTACATTTTGTTTTAACCTTATACAATACTATCAAAGTTCAAAGTAAGGCTTTAGTCCCCCAAATCCCAAACGTTATATTTGCGCATATGGTGGGCTATACATTCCTTATCAGGCGCTGGTGATTTTGATGAATTTTCGTCAATTTGTGTCAACTTTTGACAAAATTAGCAGGGTTTAGTGTTTACATAATATTCAGCCCATCTCGTGGCCACGCCTCAGTGTATTTAATTATTATTCATTACCTATCTAATGTAATGTACATAGTAACTAGTTTAATATAGTGTCGTGAACTGTGCAATTTATTAGACTACTATAGAGATATACCTATACATTTTAATTATTTTCTGTTTAGTCTTCACACTTCATGGATGTTACACAGTCACCCGGGATTAAAGTTCAAGGTTGTGAACTTGTCTAACTTTTTTTTCTTATTGCTCCAGGATATCAGTGGTATCAGCACAGAGAATCTAGGGAAAAAAAGCTCATGGATAAAAAGCCCCTTACCAACAAACACTAAACATTCAATGACTATGCTCTAATTATTGATATTATTTATTATTAAACTTTACATTTAATAAAATTTAAAGCAAGGTTCCACGTAAACAATGGCGTATATAAAAATAATTTTTGGGGTGGACTATAGTAGACAGAAACTAGCAAGTGATCTATTACTTAAAGGCTACTGTCTACTAGCTATATATTAAACAGTTTCTATAAATATATTCGTATTTGTTATTTTTCAACAGGCTATGAAATATTATAACTTATAATAGTACCTAATAAAATATATTGTTGTTCTATTTAATAATACTGTAATTTCGGGGGGGGGAGCCCATCTGTGCCCACCCCCTATATACGCCACTGCACGTAAGTAGTTAATTCTATAACCAAAAAATCTAAAAAATATACAAACACAGTTTTTTTAGTTATTTTGATTTGGTCTATTTAAATTAAGAATAACAATTTTAGTTTTTTGTTGCAGTTTAAAAATATTATTCGTGGGTACTCGAATCTACTAGAAATACTTCTAAAGTATATAATAATATTAGCTATAATAGCTATAAGTATTACAATATACAAATAATACTATTTCAACTTACCAGCTACCTACCGTATTGATAATAACAATATAAATAAAATATAAAATATTTATAATTGTTCTATTAGGTATATTTTCAAATTTTCCTTTTTGAATTTCATATTTAAATCTAGATTTATTAATTATTTTGTATAAATTTAAAATACCTATTGATAGGTAAGTACACTAAACATTGTTTTTCATTTGGTAATGATTTGATATATTTATGTAATTATATACGATAATAATGTCAACACTTTTAAAACCATATGACATAGAAATAAAAATATAGAATACTTACCTAAGTTTGTAAAAGTAATTTCAAATTACATATATATAATATACTATAGATTCAAAAATAACTAGAGTCTATATAGTTATATCACAAACTACATTTAAAGAATATACAAATCATAAAACAAAATATTCTATGAATATAATATTATATGAAGTAACATAATAAAATAAATAAGTATTAATTCTTATAAAATAATATATTGATAAAATCAAAATGTATCTAATTAACGATAATTTTTCTCCGTGACTTTATTTTTCGTGGCTTTTTTTTGTTTCCGAATATTACCCAGCACAGAATTAAGTCACCGATTACCACGGCCATATAATATATCTATATGGCCGTGCCGATTACCGTGCAAGGCTGCGTAGCCGTATGAGTGTTGCCAACGTAACGAACAGTGATAACGACGACCGTGGACCGTGGACAGGGAATATTCGAGTTGAGTACGTGCCACTTGGCAGTAGTTGGCGTATGGTCCGCCAGAGGCCGCCGACAGCGTTTGGATTAGACGGCAGACGTCGTCCTTTTCGATTTAAAATGGCAATAAACCAATTTGTTTTGATGTTTTCTTCGTTTTCCCGTTAAAATAAACGTCGTTCGACTTTTTGGATTTCACGCCGACCGTCAACGGTGATGCCGGATCGTCGTTGCTGACATACCGCGGCACAAGTACACCGGGGCCGGCCGGTTGTTTTCCCACCGTCAAATTCACGTACAAAGATCAATACATGTTAAAACACAAAAAAGTTCTCGTGAAAAAAATTTGCCCCGGTTGTGGCTTACAGGTAATGTTAAAAAAATGAATTACCGCCGATGATGGCCATTTTGGTTGTCGTCAGACTGTCGCTGTAAAATTTTTATTTTATTCGTTTGTCGTTGTTGATTTCAGTACCCAGTTGCTGTGAAGACTTGTACCAAATGCAAGCATTCGTTTTACTTGTCCAAAAAAGACATCACCCCCAAAGTTGCCCCAGCCAAGGTGGCAGCGGCGGCTGTAGTGTCTGTCCAGGAATCCAAAGATGTTACAACCGCTCCAACTACACGTTCAGACGGCCGCCGTAGGACTGAACGTGTACGCCGTGAAAAACCTAACTATTATGACGCCTCTGCATTCATACGTAAAACTCGGGTAAGTTGTTTCATCACAAAAATTGTATGCTTTGAGTTATATTCATGTATTAATGATTTTTGATGTTCCAATCAGTTTGAAATTTGACAAAATACCCTGTGCTAAACTTCTAATTGATTAATTTATTTTTAAATATTATATTTTTATTAGATACATATTGTAGGTACCATGCATAGTTATATTGTTTGAAGTTGGATAAAATATACAATTATATACTTGCCAATAGCCTTTAATATTTTATTATCCGCAATATTTTTTATCATGTATACAGAAAATTGGATTGTTGTCAAACATTAAAAATTAGGTACTGATTTCTACCATTTACTTAAACTATGGTATGCATTATAATGCAAAAGTTAAACATGCGTTTAAATTTGTATCCCTATATGATTTATAATATTATAAAACAATTTTATTTATAATAATAAACTTTTAGTGTTTAAATGTTCACATTTTACATGTTTGGAATTCCTTATATTAAAAAAAACATTATTTAATTTTGAAATATTGTCTGCAGAAACTTAATTTATAATATTTTTATAACAACATTCAGGTTTCTTAGAATTTCTGTCTTACTGTCTTATTAAAAAAAAAAAAATTGAATTCTATTAATAATAGAAAACATATAATATAAATAGTTATTATATTATACATATTTAATTTATATATTTTTACAGAAACGTACTGAGAAACCAAATGCAAAACAAAAAGATAATTATCAAGGTCGCCGAGGCGTACAGATATCACAGCCTAAAAAAGGTGTGGCATCCCTAAAACAAAATTATAAAACAAAAGTCGTACAAGATCCAGAAGATAAAATATATCATACTATCATGAAAAATGAAAAAGCAAAAGTATGTGCTATCATTTTATCTGAATTAAATGATAAGTTAATGTTAACTTCTTGGAGGCCGTGAGGCAACTGATTTCAAGACTTATTACTTTTTAAAAATTTAATTATGAATAATTAAAATTAAAATTTCCCAATAAGAAAAATTTCAAGTGAGCTATGTTTAAATAAAATAATCAAAATATCAAAATTAGATTCTAACTTAAACATTTTTACTAGATATAATTTACTATTACCTGCAGTTTGAAATTCTGAATGATTGATTTATAAAAGTAAGTAAATATTTCTTCCTAAGATAATTTTATTGAAACAGGAACGTTTTGTTCCTAGTTAATTTTTATTATTTAATATATATTTTTAAATAAAAATGTGCCATGCATTTCCAATTATTAAATAAGCGATTATTTATTTTGAGTATTCCTGTTAAATATAAAGTTAAATATTTCTGTATAAGTGATTTTGAATGGGTATTTTATCCAATTTACTATTTGATATCTTCATTCTGTTATTTAGTAAAAATTACAAATAAGGTTTTTAACTTTAATTCTCATACAATATATTATATTGATTGTAAATATTATATTTTGAAAAAAGTATGTGTTCGAATTAGTGTTTAATGTTTGTTTTATTTTACTTGTGTTTTAATCAAGGTAACATTGTAATAATACACTTTCTTATATATTTGTCAATGTATTTTAATTTTTTTTAAGACTTTAATTATGGCGTCATTTTTTTTTTTTTCATTACTCTATATTCATTATATTTTTAATTTATATTATTATGTGTCATGATTTTTTTGTAAATCAATATTGTGTTTATTGGCGTTGTTTATTGAAGATAAATTTACAAAAAAAAAGAACTGAGTATAATTAATTATATGTTTCAATTTTATTAATTTTATAGTGTTTTATTATCATTTGAATAATGATCTCAGTTTTAATTTTTTTACTGCAAACTAATCCCCCCTTCCCCCTCAGTTTATAAGTATTAGATTATTAATAATACCTATATTGTACATAAAAAAACTGATTAAGTAAAAATAATAATAGTAATATTAATGTTAATTAAACACTGGTTTTCATTGTATTTGTAAAATTATCTATATGTAACTGGGAACAAATTAAAATTAAAATTTCATTGTAGGTATTAAATACAATTTTATTCTTACACAGATATAAAAGTGAAAAAAAAATCAGTACTCGGTTAATTTAGTTGTGTAAGTACAACACATTTCACCGTTAATTATGTATACACTTTTAAAATAATACATCATATAAGCCAGGAAAGACCAACTGATTGACCATATTTTGTTGTTATTTCATATTATACCATTGATAATTTTTTTTCATTATGTAACAACAATTGTAATGAATTACGTGATCTTAATTTTTTGTCATTAAGTAGTAGATTTATAATTTAATAATTTAATATAATTTAAAAATATATATTTATTTATGTTGGTCTTTGTTGAACATAATATTAAGTTTGAAATGAATGTTGGCCATTCCTGGTTAATAAACCATATGATCATAATATTATATTTATATACAGGTTTTATACAGGTATTTACACATAATTCTTAATTAGATATACAATTTCAGTAATAGGTACGATAATAAAAAATTAAATATTCCTACAGTATTGGAAACAACAATATTATAATATTAAGAGGCCGCAAATTCGTAATAGTATTGGAAATTAAGATCTGCTGAACATGTATGTCTACGCACTTCCATGTATAATAGGATTTAAGCCCGAAAATCGTGGTTCACCACACATAGTTTTAGAACAAAAATGTTTACCGAAACTGAGTGATCAAAACGTATTGGACTACGCCCCATGAATCATGACGAGTACTTACATCAAGCACTCTTGTCTTGGTTTCTAGAACAATACAGGTAGGTACCTATACTACATAGTAAGTACTAATGGTCACAAATTGTATATATCATTATTCATTACTATAATCGAAAGTCTCAAATACGTCAATTAGGTAGATCGTAGATACATACGTAAAAACAGAACTTTTTTTTTATTGTTTCGACCAATTTTAATGGATCCGACATGACAGTTTTAAATGTATATATCTATCTATTATAGTAACTAACTATTCATCACAAACAGGAATAATGATATGTATTTTTTTACAATTTGTTCTAGTATAACTCTTAGGTGCTATTAACCGACTTGATACTGGAGTTCTGATTTTTACGTATATTACATTTTATTTATTATTAGTACCTACTTAGTAGGTAGGTGCCTATCATTAGTTTTGTTCAAGCTTTTAGGATTTTAGAAATGCGTAGAGATGTTTTGAGAGTAAATTTCATGATAACGTCCATAAAGTATGTGGTTATATTTACAATATACCATTTATTTATTAGTTTACCTACTAACGCGAAATTGGAATCATTAATATGTTTCCATGTACCAATTCAGTCCTATTGTAACATTTGTCAGTTCTTAATTTTCCATAATGTGAAACATTGGAATATAAATTGATAACTGTCTACTACACTCAAGTCCTCTTAAAAGCCGTACTTAACTAGTTTTCGATGATAGCGATCTCTGAATATTATATTTGATATCATATTATCATGTAAGCAACTTTCACAATTATACATATACCTAATATAACCTACACATGGCATACCTACCTACTTGCATCAATAATCGTTTGTCTAAAGTTAAAAATTTGTGGAAAACTCCTATTACGTAAGACGCGCGACGTGTGTCTTTCGAGTTAAACTGCAGTTTTCAAATTTCTAAAAATAAAAATTAAGACAGCAAACCACAGAATTAGAAGAAAAATACGCGGATAGGTGTAATATTTAAAGCGGCGTGTTTTGTTGAGGCCCTCGATTATATTAAAATTTCTAGTCTTAATATAATAGGTACCTATATGTATAAAAATGTTAATTTTACTCATAAACGAGTTATGAAAATTACAAGAACTTCAAACATTAATCGCCACTAAAGTTTTTTAGATTTTAAAAATATCGAAATTGTTTTTTACACTCCTCAGGACAACGATAAACGAGTAACGACGAATGGGTAATATGGTTTATTTAAATTTTGTGAAAGCTTAAGTAGAAAACCGATCCCAAAATAATATTTTAATTCCCGTCTGGTACTCTGGTTATTACCTATACAATATAGTAGGATGATTGTTTTGCCACCGGTGGCAGTGGTGGCCACTGTAGTCAAGCGGTTCTCACGTACCGGTTGCACCCGGTCTTGGAAGCGTAGTGACGCTTGACAAGGAACGCAGCCGTCCAAGCGGAGGCGGTGGCCACTAGAACTGACCCGAGTGCGTAAAACACGCACGGTGAGATCGGTGGCCAGTGTCCACCGCGGCTGGGCAACGACTGGCGCAGGAACAGGTCGACGGCCAGTTGGGCGGCGCCTTTGCAGAGTAATGTGGCGGAACAGGAGGCGGCAAGCTGTTCGCGGCCAAGCGCTCGGACCGCAACCAGCGGTTCTAGCCCGACGGCGGCGCCGGACGCCATCCCGAAGGCCATGACCAGGGACGCCGACCATTGCGCGTGCACTGCCGACCGCAGTGGCCACTGGAACGGGTCGGCATCCGATTCGGCGGTGGCGGCGCCGGTCAGTAGGACGGTGCCGCCGACGGCCACCACCGCGGCGTACAGGTAAATTGACGCCGAACCTCCGGGCGACAGCAGGTCTGAAGCGGTGGGTGCGAGAAAACGACCGGCCGCCTCGGCCGCGGCCAGTTGTAGGGCGGCGGCACGCGCAGGCGCAGCAGTGGCGTACGCCAAGTGGCTGATGGCGTGGACCACTGACACGGTCAGAAACTCAGCGGCCGGCGTGGCGCCGAACTGCGGGTGTCGCCACCTTAGCCACCGCCACCAACGGGTGTTTTTCAGGCGTTGGTCGTCGTCGCCGTCATCGTCTTCGTCGTCGTCATTGTCTTCGTCGTCCGTTGAAGACACCGCCGCGGTTTGGGATTTCAACAGCGGTGGCGACGGTGACGAAACCACCGCGGCGTAGTACAGGTCCGTGGCCGCCTTAAACGCCGTTGTCGTGACTGCTCTCGCGTTGATCGATGTCGGCGTTGGCGTCGACGAAACGATCGGCCTCGTGTAGGTCACCTCGTCCTGTTCAACTGCCCCGTCCCCATCAACAATTGCGGGTTTGTAGGTCAACGAGCACGCCAGTGTGTTCAACATCATTCCGGACACGATCAGAATGCCACCTCTGCAAGAAAAACTATATGAAATGCAATGGTGGTGGAAGTTAAAGATCACCGTGTTGGGTTAGGTTTAGAAATCCAAACGAATCATATTATTTTATCATATTCAGTTGAGTCTCGAATCTCTACAAGGGCCGGAATAAAAATATTTTAATAATAATTTAAATAATCTTTCGATTTATGTACTTTTCCAATTGTATAGGTACAAACTCATATAGGCACATACACAAATACAGCTTAAAAACATTTCTCATGAAAAAAATCGAGTTATCGAGACTTTACTAGGGATTCATGAAGAGCTCGTAAGTTCGTGAAATAAGTACCGATCTTATGCTGTTATTTGTTCGATACCATTTTACGAGTTTTGATTGTTTTTGTCCACGGTCTACCGTCTACTAGCTGATGCTTATTCGAATTTGAATGTGATTAAAAACTCTAAAAAAAACACTAAAAAATTCTTTTATAAACGATTGTAAGAAGACATAGGTACCCACTGTAATTTTGTTTTATTCTTTGAACCATATATACACGCCTAATATGACTCCGACTATAGTTATAGTTAATTATTATAACATTTCTAGTTACATAATATAAATACCTAATTACCAGAAAAAAAATTAAAAAATAAACATAAAAAGTATTCAAACATATCTATAATGACGGCATAAAATTGAACATTCGAGATAATAACAAATATTATCCTTTCAAATAATTGCAATGAGAATAATGACTAATACGCTTTAATACAGAACATATTTAAAAATGAAACAAAGCAAAATAAAATATGTCGATTTTTTTTTCAAATAATATGAATAGCATTTAGAATTTACAGTTGAAATAAGCTATAGACCATTGACCACAAAAAAATTCAAACTATTAGTAAGTTATAACTTATAATAGATATACTATACACTATACAGGTTGATTCATCATGCGTGTTCATACCATTTTTCCTTTTAATAATGAATTTATCTTTTATTAAAATTCTACTTTTGGAATTTTTATATATACTCAAAGCCTTCTTTTCAAATTCAAGAATTATTTTGTAGTACCTGCAACCTACTTAAGAAGTGTACTGCGGCGATGAAAATTCCGAAAATCAGATTATGAATAACTGCATTAATGAAGAAAAAAAAGGGATGATCACCTTGTCTAATATTATGTACAATTAATTTTAGATCAGTTGGAAGTTTGGGACCTTAATAATACGAGCTCATTTTTTTTTCTTCAGTTTTTGTGTGTGAAATATTAATGAACATCATATTATAGAAAAATATTAAATATTTATATACCTGTAGCCGTATGAAAATGTCAAGAACTCGAGGTACGGTGGCATGGCGAGAGCACCGATGGCAGTGCCTGCCAGTGAAAACCCGTTGGCCAGTCCTCGGTGCTTGTCGAAATACTCGTTGATGATCAGTATTCCTGCTGAGTAGCACAAGCCCGCTCCAAATCCCACCATCACTCCATAGCTGCGGAAAATCGGGAAAACTGTCATCGATCAAGTATGTAAATTATCATAGATTAAAATATAACACTAGGGATAGAAAATGCCGATGCAATACCTATAGCTTATCGCTCATTATTTGGATTTTACTCATTAGTGACAGGAACTGGTATACCTATATAGGTAGGCATCGGCATTGTCTATAGGATATAGATATCTATATAATATGTATACAATTGCAATATAGGTAGATATATAGATGACAACTTATAATAAGTACCTATATAATAAAAGTGTTAATTTATAACGAAAGAGATGTATACAGAGTGATTTTTTAAGCATGCTCACCCCATTGTTAAGCTTAAATTACGCATATATCCAAATTCTGAATTTTTAAATTTTTAAATACACTTGAATACCATATTTTTGAATTCTTGAGATTTTTTTTGTACCACTTATGGAGGATCCTCAGGTCCAAATTATTACGGAAAGCTCTTATTCTATAATTCAACCTTTTAATATTGATTTAGGGGGAAACGTCCAAATACCTATTTGACTAATACTAAGCATTATAAATAATAGTACCTATTAAATAAAGCAAAGTTGACATTGAATATGGACCGAGATAGACTGGGCAACATTCTATAATATATATAATTGTACTACGTTGCCCGACAGTCTTGTACTTTGTCCGTAACAAATACATGCATCTTCTACGGTTAGTCAAAGTAAAATAAATTCCACCATTTACACTTACCTTATGTACAGGTGCGATATGGAGTTGGCGAACGAACTGTATATCATACCACCGGAAGCCAAAAGTCCGCCCCAAAAAGTTACGGCTCGGTGTGAGATCAATTTGCATAGTAGACATGACAGCGACCCTGAAACCACCGAACAAAATTCGATCGTATATTAAAATTTGTCTAAGATTATTTTCGCTGAAAACAAAATACTAACAAACTATAATATAGCTATATATACATCGGCTTGACTAGGCGGTGGCTTAGCCCCCCTTCCATCCTTCTATAGACGTTTTTAGCCTCCCTAGTACGTTCTTAATTTTTACTCTTTAGCACCTCCCGCCGGTTAAAATCCAAATCAAATCGTAAAATAAAATATTCTTATGTAAAATATTTAATAATCGAATGGAAATTTGTTAAAAGGAACACAAGTTTCATTTTTGACAAAAATAGTTTTGTTGTATATTATTCATCCTCTTATGTAAGCACATCGTTTTGTGTTAAAAAGTTCCTATTTCGTATCATCTTGTCTGTGCAAAAATGTATGCAATTTTTAGTGCATGAACTTACGAGCTCTGGATCTATGTAGGAAGTAGGTACATCGTAAAACTATAATTAAGATGAAATTACACTATTTACACTAAACCATAGGAGCAATTAGGGGGTCTATGGGGACGCCAAGCCCTCCCAGTTTTTAATCATATTTTAGTTTAAAATAAATTTATTCAAAAAAAAAAATAATAATTAATAGTTGGTAGTTATTATTCTTATTAACTGAATTTTTCATTTATATGGTACTGGTAGTTACATAAAAAAATTTTCGATAGAAAAGTAACAGGGGGCAGGTGCCCCAGTGCCTCTCCTCTGAATCCATCACTGCTGCTGAGTGTCGATATAATTTTAGCCCCCCCCCCCCCAGCAAAATGTACCTAGTTGCGCTATGATAGTTTGTTAAAAGTACCTATGTACTTATTACGCGAATAAAAATAAAGGAAAACTGTTTTTTTTTCTCCTGAAAAGTAGTTGAAAATGTACATGGGTCCCTTTTAACAAATTGCCATTCGATTATATTTGTAGATACCTATATTAGAATATTTATTTATTTATTTATTTACTGATATAATAGCTGTATAACCCGGCTTTGACCCCAAAAAATTATTATTTTTATTTTAATTATTTTTAATGATAATATTAAGAGTTAATACATTATTAAATTATTATAAATAATCACTTTGTTTCATAGTTTATAATTTATGTATACAAGTTTTAATGGGACGTATTTTGCTGTTGTATTGATTGAAATATTGCTTTAAAATCTAAGACCCTATTGGATAGAGCAACTCGCATATCGTCCTTAAAGTCCAATCAATTTCTTGATTTGTTTTTAATTATGATTATTGTAGAAAATTCAGACTTTCGGAATATGTACATAGTAGCGAATGATGGAATCAAAAATTACATTGTCCTGCACTCCTGGATATAGCTCGCAGATAAGCCTTTGTCAACGAACACCAAAATTCGATTTAAGTTTTTATTTGCAAGTCGTGTTCTAATTATTTTGATCTTAAATCAATTAATTTATCATTAACGAGGTCTGAAATCTGAATCATTAATTAATGAAATGAAGTCCACGAGAAATGGGTTGCGTAACCATATTTCTGGTTTCGAATATGTAGAATCGAAATAATTGCCAAATGAATTTTCAAGCACATCAATAGATGCTCACAAATTTATACTTGTGGAACTGGATAAAGCCATATTATTTTTTGAATGTTTAGTGTAATAATTAGTTAGTAAGTAGTTAGTAAGCAATCATAAAATTTTGGTATATAAAAATAATGACTGGTTTGTCTCGTTGTTGTCAAGAAATTATTATTGTTATCTTAAAAACGTTATCGGAAACTGTACAGAAATATGAACAACCGTTCGCGTATACCTACAAAAATAATAAATTACATTAAAAATCATCACAATAAAAATGTACATAATAAAAAACTCACAGCCACCCCATGGTCCCCCCGAGTAACCATCTACGGACCCCAAATGGTCCATGGACCACCGATTAAGAACCTACGATATACCATATACAGTGATCTGGTTATAATAAATGTAGAAAGAGAATTATCAACGATGTAGGTACGATTATTGATAATGATATTTTGTATAACATATATTTTGGTCGAAGTACAGGGGTAAACAGGGGCTTTGTATCCCACGGATTATTTTGGACTTTGGTTTCTTAGGACTCCTATAGCCTTGTAACTATTAAATCCCATAGTTCCTATTTAAGTCTACTATATGACTAAAATATTATGATGCGCATAATAACATTGTATGTAAAACATATTCCAATAATAAATTGTGGTATACCGCAGAAGACCGCGATTCTAAATTGAAAGAGCACTATAATGTCGTATTTAAATTGTCGGTGGCAAAGTTCGTTTGTAATGGGATGGGACTGCAGCATTCTTCAACGGGGTGCATTTAGTCTTGGATTTCATGTGCGACGAGGGTGCAGGAGTTGCCGGTATAGTGGAAGAGCGACTGGAATTTGTCGCCCACGCGTAAAAACGAATTTATTTATACTTTATAGTAAGTATGGAGCTTAGTAGTATATGTGCTTAGTAGTATTTTTATAATTTAATACTGCTGTCGATAGGAGCGCGGGTCAAGGGAGGTTGCTGCAATTATATTATATTCTTCCGTTCGAACTTCGAATGGAGGACTTTCGACTAGGGAATGTGACGGAGACGCGTTTTTAGCAATAAAACATTTTAATGAAATTACATTTTGTTTACTTGATTCATATACACAGGATTCTTTTAACGGCAAGCACTGATTATTTCGAGAAGTATTAAGAGGATGTCAGTGCATTATTTGTTTTATTTATCCAACCCACCAACATAATATTAATTATTATATAGCAAATTACAGAACCGACCTTGTGTTGCTAGATCGAATATTACAAAGTTAATTGACCTATTATCAAACCTATTAAGTTCAAAAAACTATCTGTGTAAGTATGCTGACTTTTTAATGACATATTTTTTACTCAAGTTATGGTTATTTAAAAATATTACGATTTTATAACACAGATAACGTTTTAAACATTAAATTTGATAATAGAGGTCAGCTATAACGACAAGACTGGTTCTACAGAACGAAAATGTGATATGTGTGCATTGCAGTGTCAGAGAGAGAGAGAGAGAAAGAGAGAAAGAGAGTATAATATAAGATAACAAATAATGCGCTGACATCCTCTTAACAATGGCTAAATAACTATATAAATTTAATAGTTATTTAACAATGTTTTTAACGTTTTGTAAATATTTTTTTAACATATATTTAAGTAATTATACAGATAATTATACAAAGAATTTTAATGTATATAAATTACATTTTGAGAGAGTGGTTAATTAATAAATAAGTATGCACCTATTTAATGTTTAGATGAGTGGAGTAGTGTACACCAATCATTTTGCGAGATATTCGAATCCCTGTGCTACTTCATTCGGTTTATATAATCTTCAAACCTAGTTATATTCATTTGAAATTCGATTTTTATGTACTGAAATAGATAGTTTTCATTAATAATTTTGTTGTTGACTTATGGTGAATTATATAAATTATGTAAAAAAAATATTTTTTAAAAACGTCAATACACCTTCGCGAGGAGTGTTTACTGATAAAAAATCATACTGTATAGTCAAAATACGTAAAAAATATGTATTAATAACAAACTATACGTTTAAAATATCAAACTTCTTTATGTTAAAGCTATAACATTTAAACTATGCACATAAATATATATATATATTTAAAATAATAACGTCGTAAAACCGAATTGATATCCTTAAGCAAATAAATAATTTATTATATAGATATATGTAATATATTATATAATTTTTTTAAATACCTACTTGACTAAATAAATGTTTGTAGTGCACTGATTAAAAAATATTTAAGAATCAATGTTATATATTATAATATTACGATTATCAATTATTACGTATGTAAAAAAATTGATTATGACCATAGCATTATCGGAATATACCTATCTACGTTTTAAAACGTTGAATATGGGTACTTGTGTTCGATTTGCGAACAATAATATTGCACGCAGAAGTCTGCTGACAAGCGGTGTTCTTTTCGGATGTCGTTTTGAAAACATGTATATACGGTAAAAATGCGTGACCAGATTCGAGAAAAAAACATTGGAAGCGTCCATTCTTTTAAGCTGCGGGGTCGAAATCACGTCTGAAGGCACTGGTATCAGTCGTCACTCGTCAAAAAACCAAACACGTGTTGACGTGTACGATTCGTGTACAGTGTACACAGTAGCTTTTTAGGCATAAGTACACGTACGTTTAGTCATAATACAATAATAAGGCCTCTTCTATATAATATTTTCCGGGCGGAACATTCGATCGGTATAATATTATACAATATCGACTGCTGCTTCGTCTGGTTTCCGGGTCGATTGTTTCACCGAACACAATTAATAAAAGGTCGTGACGATTCGTGCAGTCGAAGAGTCGTGGCCCGCGGGCGGGGAGCGCGGAGAGGCGACTGCGTTTGGATTCTCTGGCACGCGTCATAAATTACAAGTGTTTAGTGCACACACACACACACACACACACACACACACACACCGAGCAGCATAGGTGTAAGTACTCGACGGCGCCAATACGTTAGATATAGTATTAAAAGGTACACAATGAAAAAAAAAATCCCGACGGTTGCGATGGAAATGTGCGCAGCCCATACACGTGACTCACTATACAGACAGGTATGGTTTACTGATTTAGTATTATTATTTATTATACAGGAATGATATAGATACCACGCGTGCAGTAGGTACTCCGGACTCGAGCTGAACGTCTAAAGTGCAGTGGACTCGGGATTTTCGGTGCGTATATATTTATACTATATTGGTACATTATATACATATAGGAACGATTACCCAAACTATTTAGGTAGGTACGCATTATTATATCGCAGCGGTCCGAGAGTGCGATGACCATAATATAGACACAGGATATATTGACATGTGCGACGTGCGTCCCCCCATACCCTGGCTATATTTTGCCGAGAGCCAAAAAACATTGTTAGAAAGAGATAGTGCAGTGCATAATTAATGCACAATATGACAATTGGACCTAAAGTGCATTTTTATGTTATCTTTTTCTAAAAATGATGTTATCTTATTGATGAACTTCTTCCACTCTCTCGCTATTAAAATTAAACCTTATGGTCTTAAATTGTATACATTATCTTTTTCCAACAATGTTGGCCCCCGGACCTCTCTCACTAGCTGTTATCTGCAGTCCATTTCTATATAAGTTTATAGGTCTGTGGCGATGACACACGCGCTTCACGCACAATATACGCAATATTTGTTTTATGCTTATTATAGGCAAACAGTGAAACAAATAACATTTTGTTATTAGCAATAATATTATTACAATATTCCATACTCGAATATTATTCGAGTCGTGTGAAAGCTCACAAAAATCACCATGTTTAATGTGTATGTATAGGTAGATACCCACACAAAATCTCTAATACAAATCTATCCGATTCCCTATAGCCGGGGTGATTGAAAATCCTAAATTCCACCGATTGTACCTTTATTTTGTACGTAAATTCCACTGATTTTACCTGTGATTTGTGAAACACATGTAAATTCCACTGCGGTACCGACCAACTATTGACTTGTTAAACAAACCTAGACTATATTATTGGTTGATCAATTTTATTTTTAAATGTCAAGTTTAAATATTAATTTCGATTACATTGTCTCAAATTTTTTTTTCCGATTTAATGCTTAAATTAATTACAGAAAGAGTTCAATGTTATAGTCTATATTATTTTTATACTGCTTAAAATAAATATTTTATTTCATGATTATTGTCGTGTATAGATTACGATAGTACTTAGTACTTACTACCTAATACAGTTGTTAAGTTGACGTTATGTTGTGATAGAGCATGTACCTACCTATAATACTAAATCTCAAAAGATTTGTCTAACACTCTAAATGTCATAAATCTGACCCTAAAATTGACTATACCTGAATGTCACTGTGAAACTTTTACACGCGCCCAGCTGGCATATATATAAATTAAAATCATGTCTTATTATATTAATCATTTTTGGCACTTACCCGCTATGAAAAAAGTCAGATTGAACGTGGCCGGTATCCACCGGCAGCCAACGACGGACCGGTTCGAGAACTCGAGCTCGTGGACCTCGACGAACCCGTTCAGGACGTCTGGACCGAATGATCTCAGCATGCCGGGCAACAGGAAGTTGGCGAACGCGCACCCGCCCACAACGTACCAAGCCCAGCTGTCGTCGAACGTCCGGTGTTGACGTTCCTGTCTCGAATGTTGGTGAGGTTGGTCGTGATTCATCAACGTTGACGGTCCTGCGGCGTCACGAGAAACACACATACAAAATATACAAACGACTAAACGAGTGAAACGACACCGGCACGTGGAAACAGTGGCTTGGCCAAGGAGGTATTTTGGATGTTTAAACACTCGGACCCGTTGCATCAAAACATATATGTGCCATATGATTCAGATTTCTACAGAATATGTGGTCGTATGGTTCTATTTTGCGATATGTGAAGACTAATGAATACAATGGAGAGTGAGTAGAGCCCTACACATGTTTTACTTAAATATAAAATTAAGACACCCCCTAGAAAAAATCCTGACTACTCGCTTGCATGGACACAATCATACGTTTCGGTCTGTCGAGGAAATTAAAACCGCTAATATTATATACACGTTTATAGATAGCTATATAGGTGGTGTATAACAATTATTCATAATATAATATAATATTATTGTGTAAGTATAAGTACGCACTTTTGTCCCGGAGCATGTACGACGACTCGTCGGGTTCGGATTTCGGGTCTCCCGCCGCCGGATCTCTGCAGCTCGCCGTCGTTTCGTTGGTCATATTTCCGCAAATCGAATAATCCGGCGTGTGTAGTAGGTCAGTTCAGACTTAGTAGGTCAGGACTGCGACGGGTATAATAATATTATAATAACGGCCGGACGATGAGTCGGAAGTATAATATTATTTCACATGATATTCTATTATTATTATTATTATTATTATTATATCACTCGGAAGACGGCGGCGGCGGCGGTGGCATGATGCGCCCGTGGCGGTTATAATAATATTATATTGCTATAGGTACCACCTGGACGACCTATCGGACGCGACTGATACGCCTGGTCCGGCGGTGCGTTGTGTGCCCATACCGGCCGATGCATCGGTAGCGATAAATAATCGCGAGTCCGGAAGCTGATAGCGACTACGAGTGTAGGAATTAATGGTAGGTATATTATACACGATCGATCTGTGAATGTTATAATATTATGTACACGAATTAATGCTGCAATAATGCGAGAGAACGGCGCACTCGGTCTTATGCATTATATTATTATTATTAAATGTGTTATTACCACGTCCTGCGTATATATAATATCAAATATTATGTAAATATAATATGTCCCTATACTTTGTTATTATTACCTATTGATTATCATAATTATATACGTACGCGCAAGTATTAAAACTATGATATCGTAAATGCACAAGGTATAGTATATTAGGTATATTGTATAATATTATAGGCACCTATCATCGACGCGATTTGTTTTTTTTATTTTACTCCGTTTGAGAGAGACGCTCTCGCGAATTCTATGTAAGTATCCCTAGTAGCATTTTGTAATGATTATATTATAATATTATTATAATAATGTTATACTAATATTATAAACATGAAAAATATTAGTAGGTTTAATGTTATAATAATATTTTTAAACATAAAATTGCTACCTGGGATGGGTACCTACCTACTCAACAGGTGTCTATATCCTATAAGCACGACGTATTATAATAATATATAATATTACAATCGTAATATTTTAATCGTCACGTGTGTGTGTGTGTGTGTGTGTCTCGTGGTTCGATGAAAATAATAATAATGTTATATATTAATGTATTATCATACGTTCGTTTCGCGGCGTCCGTCTTCACCGCGATGAGTGCCGCGTGTGACTGCCGCGTTCGTCGTAAAAAACTATTCGTCAGAAAATAATAATAATATAATAATATTGAAACATGTTTAGCGGAATTTGGTTTGCGAGCGGCGTGCGTAGTCGAGTGACACCCACCTAACGGCGGTGTTCATCATCACTTAACTTTTAGCGTGCACTGATAACGCCACCAAACTACACAGTAAAATAATAATATTATATAATATATGTATAAAGTATAATATATATCACTTAAACTTTTTTTTTAATAGCATAAGTAAATTTACAATATATATTTTATTGCTCTTCGCTCATCTCATCGCCTATTTATATACCTACTCCTCTTGATCTGAGACCATTCACCGCAGCTGCGATCAATCAATTATATTATAATTCATCGCATTAGCATTTAACACACTCTGACACTCTGACACTAACACATAACAATATATAAAAATAATTATATCGCATATACATACATACCTAAACATATTATTATTAAATCTGCAAAACGATGACCAAAGGACTTTTTGGAAAATGTAATAGATTTTATTATTACTGGTGACGCTTAAAAAAAACTATACATAAAGTACAAATCCGGATTAGTCATAATATCACTTCACCGTAGTTCGTAGTTCGTTCATATGACAAATTCCACAGTGATATTATAATATATTATATCGTATATTATATATTATATATTTATATTATTATGGTTAGTATATCGCGAAGAAATTATATTTTCGGTACAGGGTATATATACTATATAATATAATATTATTATATAAGTATAAGACTCAAAACCGATTCCGGATGTTTATCACGGTCGCGTTCGTTCGAGTGACGGCACACGGCGGCGACGGTGGTCCCAGCCAAGGTGGACGTGTATATTGGCCCCATCCGTATTTATAGGTGTGAGAATCATATCACTTGCATGCATGTCTTGTTTAGGTCCATAGAAGGGGTGATAAAAATAAACGACACATCTCGCCCACTTCAACCGGTGACGTTCAAATTACCCAAAAATAGATATTAGTATTATTTTTCATCGGCGAACGAAATACGAATAAAATAAAATTATAAAAAATAAAAATCATCATGCTAACCAAAAAAATATAATTTCGTCCGACTCACGGCTTACCAGATCGTTTATACGCGTGTGGCTTGCAAAGTGTCCGCGTGTCACAGATTCACCATCCCTATATAATATTATGTAATAGCTTGGGTATTGTAGCCCGTAGATGATGGCGGTGAACTTTAATATTGCGTCCCGGTATTTTGGGTATTGCTCGTATATTGTTCTTAAACGACTATAGTAATACAATAATCACAATAAATAATTATAATAATGTATTTCAGTATTTGTTTATCAAACATTTAATCTTCAAAATTGAATTGAAATTAATGCAAAAAATTAAACATACGCGTATTGAATCTAATCAAAACTCAATAGCCAAATACAATATAATATACTCTTAAATAGTCTTTTAAATTATAATCAAAGCTTTTTAAAATGTTAATACATTATGATATACCATTAATAAACATTAATATATTAACTATGTGTATTGTAGACGTATATTGTAATGTAATAAGCCAATAAAGGTTGCCATACGTTCGAGATTGTTAATATTGTCACAGAATTAAATTTCTATAATTTTTTAGTTTATGTTAACTTTTTATTTTTTACTAAACATTTCTAGTAAAAAATCTTTATTGTTTTGATGAATAAAAATTTTTAAAATAATAAAATTGATTAGGTACTTGATTGATTGACTAAATCTATATTTATTATTTTAAATCACTTTCTCGACTTGGTTACTATAATTTTCGTTATCACTTTTCCATAGATAAAGGATTATATTAAATTTGATTATTTTGTTGGTTACTTCTTTCCAATTTGTAACATTAAGTTCGATTTTACTTTTTATCTTATAAACGCATGTCCTTAACCAATTCTGATCGTTGACACTTGTCCGTGGAGGATGATAGTTCACATACAAATTAGTAATTACACAAAAAATGTTTGTTCCGACTTCCGGTTTAAGTAAAATATAATATGACAACCCTATAGATGTAATAATATAACAAATTTAGCATACAATAAATATAATTATATATATATACAATCAAAAATTAGGTTAGTAGTTTTTTGATATATTTTATTTTAATTCAATGATTTTAATTTGAACAAATAAAATATTATGTTGGCTATATTTCCTAAACTGTCCGTCTAGAAACTAGCGACCTTCTATCACTAATATTACAATATCGGTTTGAATTATTTATGAAACATCTAAAAAAGTATAAATTATTCGGCAGGGAACTTTATTAAAACCTCATTTTGTATGAATAAGACTACCTGGCGACCGTTTTCTGAACGCTTTAACTCTTTTCTATCCATATTGCAAATAAATGGAAGACCAAACCTTTTGAAATGTAATTAGTTGCGGTAGTTGCTTTTATAAAATTGAAAAAATAACCGAAATTCATACATAATAGTAATTAATAATAATTAAAAATAATTCCAGCAACTGACTAAATAAATATAGTGGTACATGAGCACATTTTTTTTATAGACGCCAAATAATGTGACCCCGTTGTCATAGATGGTCGCGAACGATTCCAACCGGAAATTGTACATCGTCCAAACAATGTTTGCTCGTGATCCATCATACTCAGCCCGTCGAGGTATTGTTTAACTTTATTTGAGCTGTGTATATTCATATAGGTTTACGTGGGTGTGGGTATAAAAAATACACCAAAACTAACCCAAGAGATGAATAGTCAACACGCAATAATTTTACTATTGTTACAGATACCTGCAGAAATTGAGCTAAATACTATTTTATTGTAAATGAATTTTGAATACAAGAAAAATTAAATATAATAATATACATTTGTGCATACTGGGTGATTATTTTAAAAAGTATAAATGTTTTTACATGGTTTCGAATCGTTAATAATAATATTTAAAATATATAAGTACTTAAATAATTTGGATCATTATAATTTTTATATAAGTTTTTCACTTTTTTGAATGACATAATATAATTTTAATTTCATATTCCATAGCAAAATATTTTAGTAAGTATTTAGATATAGAATATAACTTATGACTTATAACTCATAAGCTACTCCTAAAGTCGATTTGTACGTATAGAAATACTCAGAAAAATATTCTGCTTTCGCATGTGAAATTAAAGCTGTTTGTTGTAAATCAAAAAGTTAAGAAACTTAATATATATAGTATAATTTTTAACAAAAATGTTGTTTTATAATATTTTTGAAATGATTGAAAACATGTAAAAAAAATATATTAAAAAACATTAATACTTGTTGATTAATGAAAGTGTTCTACGGTAGTACTGTAAATGAATCACAGGGTATTAAATAGGTTCTAATTAAATTATTAGTTTACTCGTATAAAATAAAAGTATATTTTGTTTAGCCATAAAAACATCATTGCATGACCCGTACCTAACATTTACAAAAATCACGTTTACGTTTTTCAAAATTTGTGATTTTGTGCGCATGTTTTCTTTGAAAACCAGAATAATATTAACTATGAGGTTGTCGTTTTGTGAGAACTTAAACGAAAATTAGTGGACATTATGAACTACACATTTTTTCGAATTTTTTCTCTTCGGTTTCATTGAGAGTCATCAAACCACGCAGTCGCTTTATAAATAATACATATTATCTTTAATCATGTAAATATAACAAACAACAAAAACAAAAAAAATCGATAAGATACGCTGGATTATGCAAAATACCATTTCGAATTGTCTTTTTTAAATTTCGCTCTAGGGGTTATGTCGTTACGAAACATATATTTATCGGCGAGCTATATTTATGCAAATAGTACTCAAAAATATACAAACTACAACTATGGTATAAGTTTATAGTATAGTTTTTGTTAAACCACTGGCATCTAAACTATGGCCTTTATCATACATTTTCAGCATCCACACCTGTGATATATAGCTTATCTATCTTGTAAATTAATATCGAAGATGTTATTATTATATACGTATACCGTGTAGGTATAACACGTAAACATATTATACCGATCTCAGACCGAACCCATAATATAAACATATATTATAAATTATTATCATATTAATCGGGAGATATAAATGATATAATACGGAACGGTATAGGTGCATTTTATAATATTACGATTTTAAATTATTAAGTTTTATTTGACCCTAACCTAA
>WHPZ01562821.1:0-23104 GCA_016617965.1 Macrosiphum rosae
TCGTCAAGTCTACTTGAAAACGACTTTCCCACATTTTTGATATTACCCCCCAAATTTTTTAAAAGGTCATATTCAAAAAGAGTATTTAAAAATTCTGTTATTTCAATTTTTGAAGAAGTTAAAATCAAAAATGTGGGAAAGTCGATTTCAAGTAGACTTGACGACAAATTCAAATCTGTTTTCAGAAATCTTATCGCTTCAATAGATCAATTGGAATGTTTGGCAATTAACACGTCTAAAATACTATGTCACGCGTGTGTTAGACAAAAACAGAAAATCACGGTATCGAATCCCCTTAATTTGAGTACAGTAAACTAAAATTATATACCTACTAAAAAAATTTAAATTTCCCACAGATATACATAAATATATCGATGATTAACAACGAATATAACAACAAATATATTATATCTATATCGATACAACAAAACAACTTAAATCAATATTTTTTGTCGAATATCCAATTTCATGAAATAAAATATTATACGCGGCAGGTATGAGGTAGTTATGTAATTCTAAAAAAAAATTACTCTAATAAGAACTTATATCGGATCTTGTAACAAATGTTCAAGATTTATGACCATTGACCAGCCTGAACATTTTTAACAAAACTTAAAAAACTAAATTGGTCTCAACGGACAGCGTTTAGAGAGAGAAACAAGCGGACGAGGTAGCCGAGAGAACAGGAACTTTGCGTTTGGGCATAGGACAATAGATAAAGAAGTAAAAGAGAACCATGTGTTTGCCGTTTGGAACACACTACACACAACTACACTACAACGTTGGAGGTAATATTCTAATTTCTATTGTCATGGCGGCGTAAATATTGTTGTTACTTGTTAGACAAGGTTTTTTTGATTGTTAGAAGCATTTGTTGCCAACGTTAACGCTGCAGTAGGCCAGACGTGTGTGGGGGGGGACCTTACAGTGTTTTTCTCTCGCAGTCTATCTCGTATTCTCGTCCCCGTGTAGTACGTACAATTGTACCCTACACTGTATGCACGATTTTTAAAGAATCGTTCTTTTTAATCGTGACTGTAAGCGAGCCGGTGTTGTTGTCAAAGAATAAATTAATGGTGTTTGTCACGTGCTCTCGTCCGGTCATAGATATTATAATAATATTATTACGCATACATATTTATTATTTTATAATAATATATATAATACAATTTGTATTTTTTCATGGGTGTGGTAAGGGCACACTGTCCAGAGTAGATATATATTATAGACTATAGTAGGCTATAATTTTATAGTTGACGCGGTAACCGAACGCTCCGATTGGTTGGACAAGGCGTCGGCGCGTCGCGTCTATTTACGTTTCCTGCACTGTGCGTTTCCCCTAGCTTACGCAGGAATTTGTTTTTCCTCTCTCGCCGAACGCCGTTGCAGCCTGCCGTCCGCCCGTCCCCACTACTCACTCCCTCCCAACAACGGCCATGTTGTTGCGTCTTGCGATTTTGCCGCTCGCCTAAAGCCTTCATGAGCCTATGCGCTTGGCGCTTGTGTCGACGACGCTAACCAAGAACAATATAATATTAATATTGTAATCCACTCGATGTTGCATGTCCCCCTCGTCATTCGACTGCGGTGATTTGGTGTTCAGCACGCGGATCGACGACGAAACGTATCGAATTATTCGATTTCCGCTGGAGGAGCAGGCGACGGTTGCGCACACGTTCGATCACCAGCAATAGCGCGTTCTTCGGCCAGACGCCATACTGCACATCCGGACCTAGTCTGTTTACACCCGTTTCCTCGAAATCGACTACACGACACACGTCCTTGGTAAGTACTGCGACAAGGTCGCCGAGTAGATACATATTACCTATTTTAATTTATCGTTGTCCTTTGACACCGACGACGTATTTTCTTGTTGGGTAGATGCGACCCTACGACCGTTTTTGTCGACCGCCGGTACATGTCAACAATTAGTGTGTGTGTGCCAGGGCCAAACAGTGCCCTCAAATGATACGATTATAATACACACCCCTTAGTTCGTATCGCGCACTAATTGTTGGTCGAAGACGACACTAGTTCTCATCAACAGACCTGCGTTGTAACACTGACCAATGTTTAGAAGTCAATTTGTCATTAAATTTGTCAAAATACCACAAATAAACTGGGATTTTCATTTAATTGAAAATACAGTGGTAATTTAAACTAGGGTACCTAGAGTATTTTTCCTTATATCGAAGCTATTATAATATATAACGCATGATCAGCAATAATTGGCACTGACCTTAAAGACAAGGTAAAAAATGTCTAATGTATTTTACTTAAAAATCACAAATATTGCAGGCTGTTACCTCCGATCAAATTACTGCCGTCGTATATATTCGACTCGCCTATGAGGTTATGAGATATTTTTTTGTGGGGAGGGGGACTAAATAAAATTATTCATAATTTTATGATTATATATTATCTTTATTTTGCCGCCAGTTGGATACATTAGCATTTTCACCTGTGTGTAATTTAGCTGTAGGAATGATGGTCTTATAAAGCATAATGCCTGAAAATGCTTTATACATTTTGGAATATTTTGATAATTCTTATGTATCCACCTCACTTTTAGAATGTTCATAATATTAAATTAAATTTCATAAAATGGGTGGAATCATTGGTTCTTAAAATTATCGGGCCTGGGCCATTGCCATCCCTCTATATGTGTAATAGTAATAAAAATCCAATTGGAAGTGGCAAACAACAAATCAAAATCCACTGGGTACATTACAAAATAAAAATAAATCAAAAATATAATATGCAGGATTATAGAATAAACTAAATACATTATGTAAAGAATATTTAAGTGAGGAAAGAGATATACCACCTTTTTTAATTGTATATTGTTATTAGCATATACCTACTACACGATAGCTGTGATTTATTTTTATTATTATTTACTTATTATCTATAATATAACTTTTTATTTACAGATAATTTACTTAATACTAATGTTTCTGATGTTGAAGTTATTTAAATGGGGAAAGAGACAAAACAATTTTTTTAACAGCTCTAGCATAAAATAAGTAGGTACTACCTTTACCTACAATATTTGTGATTTATTTTTATTATTATTTACCTACCTATTTATAATTTTAATATCTTAATTTGATAACTTGATAATTGACTTAAAACTAGTATTTTTGTTTTTTTAAGCAAAATGCATTTGATGTTTTTTACCTAACGTGGTGTACTGGAGCTAGAGCTCACCAAATGAGATTAATTGTCTCATGTTATGCAGATGGCAGACTGAGCTAGCCTATTTTTTATATTCTATTAGGTATAATGGGTACCTACTATTAAAACATATTTTGCCTAATTTTTATGTGATTGAATAATTATAATCAATACATCTTTATAGAACGGTGTATATTATATTACCTACTTTTATACATTTAGTGATATTTATTTTATTACGTTTTATCCATGACTGTAACCGGTACCTGTAGAAGGGGGAGGAGAAAGAAATTCTCCCGTGCCTGAAAATTTGGGACTAAATTTTTTTAAATTTAAAAAACAATTAGTTAAAACTAAGAAATTGATAAGTATTTAATAACGTCTAACCGTTAGATGGTCAAAATTAGTAGGGCCCCCAAAGTATGTATTAACCCCGGGCCCGAGTTTCTCTCCACAGCCCTGCCTATATACTCTCTCTAATCATAATTTACAACCAACACAAATTCCATGGGAGGTGGTGATAAAATTGTATGTTGCTTATATATTGACTTCATCGAGCGGGGGTCCTTAAATTGGGCTCTTTTTTTATTTAAGTTTTTCTATATCTTTATTATTTTTAATTTGTTTAGCTTTGCGGTTTGATCAACTCAACAATGTCAACACTAAATATTATTTTACTAGTGAAATAAATTGTTATTTTATACTTTTTATAGGTGATTATAAAACACCAACATTGCAAAAATGAGTGAACCGAAGTCTAATAAAAACCCCACTTACGCACTGGGTACTTTACTTTGGGTAAAACTGCTCAAACGTGTTTGGTGGCCCGGTACAGTTGTAGATCCCCGTACAATACCTCAAGAATTATTAGATTATGTGAAAAAAGTTGAACCTATTTCTTGTGTGGTTAAATTTAAAGATGGAAAATAGTAAGTTAACATTTTACTATAAACTTTGTTACCTATTTTATGACATTAATTTAAAATTCTATTAATAGTCATGTTGTTGAATTAAACCAAGAAGTATATCTATACTCGTGTGATCGAAAAATTGAATTTATTGAAAAAGGGTTCTGTAAGTATTTATTTTTGAATTATTATAATATGTACCTACCAGAGTTGATTATATACACATATAAACTGTTATATATGTTACATATATTATAATACACTACGTATAAAACTGTATAACAACTTAAACATATGTGTTCATTTTTATTCTTTGAAATTTATAAATATTCAAAGTTCATTAGGTAATATATTGATTTTAATTTTTACCACATTGAATGTGTTACTGACGCCATTGGGCGACATTAGGATCATTCAGCAAAGCGTTTGGCGTCTGTTTAAAATAAATGATTTAATTTTCCCTACGTGTGGCCGGATGTTATTTTATCATTATTTAACATGGATTAATTGCATGTTTTTAAATATGTATACATGCGTCGTTATGATCAGTTTCTTAGGTTTTTTTTTTTAATTTTATTTTGTTTTTACTTTTATCATACGCACTGAGTGGAAACTGCAAAAAGACATGCACAGTCAACGTGTTAACTAATATCTTATATCTTGTAACTTTTTTTATGTAATATGTACAATGGCGTCATTTGGGGGAGAGCAACTGGGGCATTTGCCCCAGTCTAGTGTTTACATCAACCTTAAGTCGGCACATTTACCACACGCCCCCCCCCCCCACAGGTTACCACTATGGCACTATGCTATGAGAATCTGAGTGAAAAAAATTGCCCTAGTCTAATTAAAACTGAAATGACGCCACTGAATAATATGTACCTCTAATATATTGTATTTTTTATATTGATATTTTTAATTCTGTATTAAACTATTAGATAAAGTGTTTACTCTTTACATATTATATATATTTCAACATATTACATAATATATTATATTGTTCAGTTCAACAAGAAAATACTTAAATTTTAATATTTTTATACCTGATAGCGGCTCTTCAATGCACCAGTAATAGTAAAAAAATATAAATACTTTTATACATTATATAACAATTAAGTACCGTAAAAGTGGGTGACTTCGGACATTTTTTCATGTTTTTTGTCAAAAACAGGTGAATATTTTTAATTTAAAATTCTCAAAAAAATAATATAATATCTAGATATGTCTACAATTCTAATAAAGTCATTGTTATTAATAATAATTAAGCAGGATACATTTTTTTAAAAAGTTGAAGTAACTGAAAGTTTTCATATAAAATCGATTTTAAACTAATTGTGGGTGACTTCTGACAACATTTTAAATTTAAAAAAAATGATTTTTAACATAACAATGTTTGTTTGAAAGATCTATTAGAAAAACAAATGATAAAATGTAACAAAACTTTCATATTTTAAATAAAAAATGGAAAACAACTAGTATAAAATAAATTAACTCCTTTTGTCTTTGAAGTATGATTAAAAAATTAAAATTAAAAAACATATTTAAATGAAAACAAATGTCATATATACAATTTATTAAACAAATATCTATTCTATGTTTGAGTCATCTATATCTATTGTCCGGAGTCAGCCTGCTTTTATAATTTTTTCTTTATACTTGCTATAACAATTACTATTTTTTATATAAGCTGATTTTTATTTAATGGATTAATATTTAAGAACTTGCTTTATAAACTAAAAAAAAAATCATTCAAATCGGACAAGATTTCTTTATTTGACGAATTATCTAAGTGTTATCATGTATAATGCGAGAAAATAAGCTTGATAACATAAACACGTGTGTGAGCCACTTATCAATAGTAACAGCGTTCCGTTGCGTTTTACATAACCGAATATAACATCACAATTATAATTATGTGATAAAAACCAAATTCAAGTGCTTATCACACCGATAATAAATTATTTATCAAACTACATCATTATTGTCCGGAGTCACCCACTATGTCCGAAGTCACCCACTTTTACGGTAGTTTTATACTGTATGTATAGGTAATATGTGTTTTATACTCAACTGTATTATAGTAATTACGTTCCAACTCTGGTACCCACCTACTTATAACAATATTTATTTTCTTATGTTGCTTCCATGTATTTTACAGCATTATATAAGAATCAGCTGAAAGGTTTGCCAGTGATTGGTAAATTTAAGATGGAATTGTTTATGCAAGAGGTAGTATCAATGGAACGTCTTATTGGAGGTGATGTACGTATTTTTGAAAATTTAAAAGAAGAAAAAGAAAAATTTAAGTCTATCGTCAAAGAATTATTCACTCCGACTAATACAAAAAAGTCTAAAAAGAAAGAAGTTGAAAAAAAATCTTTACCAGCACCTAAACTTCCTAAAACTCCTAAGACTCCTAATCAACCAAAACCTAAACCTGTTTCCAAACCAAGAACATCAACTCAATCACAGGTTGGTAAGACATGTAAACGAAATACATCAACTGTTTATAGTTGTCAGTCAAAAGATGGCTGTGACTTCACAACTAATCGTTATGATAACTTAAAATGGCATATGGCCGGCCATAAAAAAGGTAAAGATGAGGTTACGTCTAGCAAATCATCAAACAGTTCTACCTCAAATAAACGAAAAAATTTAAAGACTAAACCATCAGAGGTTAAAAAACAAAAACTGCAAGAAGAGTTATTGAAAGATTGGGACAACGATGGTGAGGATGAAGATGAAGAAATCAATACAAGTGGAGTACAATCGTCTAGTGATTTTGCACAATCTTCAAATGAAGAAGTTTTACAAACAATGATTGATGTACAGTCATCTGGTAATGTTGTACAATCTACAAATGAAGAAGTTATACCAACAAGTAAAAATATATCCAGAAATAGGGAAATTCAAGAAACTATTACTTGTTCTCCTAATAAAGTTTTTGATTTTAATGAAAATGACAATAATACCCCTGTTGTAGAACTAAGACAAAGTAAATCTAATTGTAGTTCTACTGTGGATAATGATATAAGTGAAAAACCTCTGATTTTTGTTGGTGACATAATTTTTGATGAATCGTCAAGTAAATCAGTTTTAGTTGAGAAATCTACAGAAAATGTTATCGATAAACCTCATGGAATCCAATCTAATGAGCTTGTAAATGAAATTGATAATCAAACAAAAAGTACTGAACTATTATTAGAAAAAACGGATAATACTTTAGACCAAATAAACAATTTTGAAAATTCATTGAGTTGCATTTCGGGTAGCATAAATAATTCTGACACAAATATATTGACTGAAGATGATAATGTTGTTATTGGTGAATCTGAGTTAAGTGAATGTGGATCTCTTAACAAAACTACTAGTCTATATAAAGATACTAATGGCGTAGGTATTCAATTAGTTGAAAATATGTCTACTGAAACAGAAGACAATGCAACTGTTAAGGAGAATACTAATGACAAGGAGATAGTTTCAAATGACGAAAAAGTTAATCAGTTGAATGGCACCACTATTGATGAGAATATGCCTATCGAAAACTCATGTTCTGTAGATAGTACATCCAATAAAATAGATTGTGAAGATAAAATTATAAACGAGGAATTCCTGGATGTTACCCCAGAAGAATGGTTTGAAGACGCTGAATGGAAAAGTACACGATCTGCGGTTCATAAAGGTAATAACTAAAACTATACTTATATACATTGACAGCGATATGAACAATAGCAAGGCTGGGCATTAACGAGTTAAAAAGTTAAAGTTGAGTTAAAAAGTGAATATAATTTTAACTTTTAAAGAATTATAGAAATAATTAAAGAATTAATTATTCATTTTAAGTTAAGTTAATTTATTTTGTATTTAATTTAGTAATATTTCATTATTTCAGTCTATTTCCTCCTTTTTTAGTCAAAAAATATTCACAATGAATTGTTTAAAGTTAAAAAATTATTTCATTTGAATCTAACTTATATGGAAATACTGTATGAAGTATATACACTATAGTCTACAGGGTGTCCCGTGAGGATTTACTCATTGCGATATCTCCTGGAATAATGGAGATATCGTAATTATGTTTTTTTTATTAAGACTCACAGAGGTAAGCACTACAAATATTTTATTTTTTAATTAAATTAAATTTTTTAAAAGTTAAAAAAATATATTTTTTTATTTTTGAAAAAATTGAAGATAGCCATTCTATAGAGTATATTTTTGTGAACATTTTGAGCTTTTAACATTTTATTTTCATTAATCTCATGATTTTTAATAATTTTTTTAGTTTATTAGTAAAACGTCAATAAACTGGTTTTTGTCCGGGCGGCGAGTCCCCCTCTACGGCTAATGGGTATATCCTCACGGGACACCCTGTATAATTTAGTTTAGGGTTGAAAAAAATTAAGTAATCTAGCGTTGTATAAGCAAATTAACTTTAACTTAACTGAGTTGAAATATACTTAAATTAACTTTTAACTTTTTATATTGGTGCATATTAACAACTTAACTGGGTTAAATAAAAAAATTAACTTGCCCAGCCTTAAACAATTAGTCTAATAATTGCTCATTAAAGAAAATAATATGGTCATAAATATATATAGTAATATTTGTAGATTATATAACTTTCCCTGCTAAATTTTAATTATAATAGATAATGCAAACATATAATGTTTTAAAAATTATACAATGACTTCAGCTCTTTTCACACGATAATAGTCCTGGTACTATGTCTTGAATTCTATCTTTAAATATTGTGTTTAACCTAGTTTACTAGTCGGTGCATAAACTAAACTCTGTTTACACCATTCTAAACTATACACTAGAAAATATTCTAGACAGCACCTACATTTTTGCAGCAAAAATAAATAATTAACAGTAATAAGTGTAGATCAAAGATAAGATCAAAGTGTAGTATCTGTTCTTATCAGTAATAAGTGAATATCAGCTGTTTTGTTTATATACATTTGATTTAATATGTCAAAAAAAAAAATATTTAAAACAGAATTAATAAATATTAATAACATTTCTGTATTCTGATTAGCTACAAATATTTCTATACTGGTAAATAGTTTGATAAATAGGACATGCTCTATCATCAAACATTGTATATTTTCGCCATGATTCCTTTGGCCAGTTTACATTTTTGTAATTCAAGTGGACCTAAAAACTAGTTAACTAGCTAATGGCTATTACACTAGAAATGCCAGAATAACTACTATTGTGTAAAATTGGCTTTATTTAAAGTTTAGGTGATACAAAAGTCCTCTCACCAATACACAAAAATTTATAGTTAACAAACTATTTATTAATGATGGTTGAAATTAAGTTTAGTAGCAATCGTATTTATTATAGTTCTGTGAAATCACCATAAATAATGATTTAATCAATTTATTGTTAATTGTTAATTAATGTTTACGTTAGGTTCAATAGCTTTTTTTTAAAATAAATTTACCAAATATTTATTAATGCAGTTTGGTTATATGTTTAAAGTTAGTTATATCTGCTATAGTGATGGGCAAATTCCCTGGAATGTAGTTTTGGGAATTTCCCAGGAATATAATAAGTTTTTAAATATTGATTATAGGTTTCAGTTTTAAATTAAACTTATAGTTGTAAATTATCCAAATGACAACTCTTTATTGATATTATGTAAGTTTAGATATTTATTCTTTACAAAAAAGTTTTTAAGTAACTATAATTTAATTTTTTAGTTAAAATCTATACAATGATCACAAAATAAACGATCCAACTTTCATTTATGTATTAAATAAAACTAAACTACTGAAATTGAAATACTAAATAACGAAAAAATTATCAATTTTTTTTTAAGAAATTTCCCGAGAGGTTGGAGAATATTCCCTGTTCCCGGGAACATTCCTTTGGGAATATTCCTAATGGCACATCACTAATCTGCTATGTTTGTATTGTATCCATTATTTTGCATCATTAAGTTTCAATGTTTTTAAACAATTTGATGAATTGAAGTTAATATATTTATAAACTGTAGCCTAAATTTACTTTTAGAATTACTTTAGTTATTAATTGTAAACAAACCAATTACAAAAAGAATATGACAGTAAAATATTGATTTTTTAACTAAACTTGTTTATTTATAAATAATTTATAGTAACTGTAAATTGTAATTCAACTCTAAAAAAATTAATTATATCCTGTTTTTATTGGTCCTCTTTTGTAATATTTGTTTTTAGTGATGGAATTAATTTAAATTTTGAATACTGGATTGTACAAATTATCATCAACTCTGTTAGATGAACACTTAGCTTAATTAAAATGTTTTAAGATAATATTTTCCCTTGGTTAGAATTAAATACAATTTTAATAACAGCATTATAATAAATTAAGGCTTAAATATTAATAGTTCATTAGAGAAGTAATAATTGTTTTATGCGTGGGTTTTAAATATGAATCTGAATTTTAATAAAACGTTCTAAAGAATAACAGTATTTTAATTTGTAGAATTAAACATTGTTTATTTACCTAAGTTTTGTTTTATTTTATCTAAAATGTTTATATTTTACCATTTACAGTTTATTTATAAGTACATAATGACACAGTTTATTCAACTTAAGTAAATTCCCTCTGAATATTTTATAAAACAGTTTTATCATTTTATATTAAAACATCTTTATTGGTTGGTTTTCATTTTTATAATGTTTAGTTGGTGTTCGAGGTTTGTATGTCAGGGTGTTATTTTTTTGAATTTTAATGGGCCACCCACTGTAGAATACCTAATGTATGTCTGTATAATGTATAATAAATATTTATACATATTATATGAAATGATGTGTGATGTGTAATTATAAATATTAATTTTATTGTATTTAAATTCATTGCAGAATATTGCTATATTATATGTCTGTAATTATTCTTACTTTTATTCCACAGTACACTAATGTAATGATATTCAAATAATGTATGAACATTTTTTAATAATACACTTTTTTATCTCACAAAACAATTCTTACAACTGGGCGAGGATTATCTTTTATTCCGAAAAATCAACTTATAAGCTTTGAAAATAGTAATAAGTACTTGACTGTGTGTTCACATCCTCTCAAATATGTGGCAATAACACAGGACATATAGATATTATTATCCTAATATCACATCATTTTTTGTCGCTATAATCTTTGAAATCATATTTAATAGTAGTACTACAAACATGATAGTATGACATTTTTATATTAGTTTCATTCGTTTTAGGGAGATATGTTTCCATTATTGTATTACAGTTTAAAATATTTTTTCTAATTACTCCTAATATGTTTAAATAAAACCATTTCATAGATTTGCTTCCGTGCACAATTTATTTTAATTTTTATCTAGTTTTTACTAATACATTTTTATCATTATTTCGTTTATATTTAAAAAAAAAAAAAATATATATTAAACCGATTTTTTTTTATAACACATAGCTAATTCATATTCTGCTGAACTCGAGCTGCCCACTAGCCACAAGTGTACACTGCCTGAGTTTTTGAAGTGAGCTCCTCAAACAATAAAACAGGACATGTGTTCAGGTGGTGATTTGATTGGTAGAATACCGTCAAATAATACAATTCCTGGGGGAATCCGGAAATTGTTCACTGCCAGGTTTATCAAGTTTTTGTGTATGTTAGATTTTAAAGCTTAAACGTTGTGTGTACTATTTTTTTAAATCTAAATAAGGCCCTATTAAGGAGAGTATATTAATATATAAGTTGCACTTGATCGAGAAGATGAGTTGCTACACATTAATTTCTTCTTTATCTATCACTGCCAAACACCATTGTGTTATATTAATTTAATTTTGGTACTTGTTTTTTATGCTACATAACAAATATTATTGTGTTATGTGAGCTATTTCTTAAATGACTACCAGTTAATTTACTAATTATAAATTATTGTTACATAAACTTTTTTTTCTTCCTTTCTTTTAAATACATTATAGTAATATTTTATTTATTATTTACACTAGGAAATAATAATGTAAAAAGACTGATAGTTTATTTTGATTTTTATAATTGTTTTAAAAAAAATATCTGGCAACAGTTTTTTGTAACATTTTTACTTGTAGGTATAGTTGTTTACATCACCAAAATTATTCTGCATACAAGACAAGTACCTTAGGTTTATTTTCTGTACTAAATATTTTTATTGTGTTGTTGACTGTTGGTTTATTTATCCATCATTTTTTTTTCATCAGAGGAACAAAATATTTTAACTTAATTGTTAAACAATAATTTGTTGTCATTTTACAAATTAATTTTAATTAACATAATATTATATTTAGAATCATTGTGGAAATAAATTATATATTATAATAGACAACAGTTCAGTTATTAAAATAACATAGTTTAATTTGAATTTTTACCTTAATTCGAGAAAATATTTAATTATTAAGCCAGTGATATGTATATGTAGTACTAAATATAATATATATTACAGTAAAACCTGTGTAATGTAGGACCAGAATATTATGAAAACCCGACCTTTATGGATAAATGTTAAGGTCCGGCGAGCCTAATGTATTATTTTACAACATGTATTAAATGGAAATCTGTCTAAAATCGAAAAAAAATTATCGGTCCTAACAGTTTCCATATTTCATAGGTTTTACTGTATTAAATTATAGCCACAAATATTGTTTATTCATGAGTTTAAATATGTTATTGGTAAATTTTAAACACTTAACAATTTTGAAATGTATTATATTAGCACAGCAAAATATTAATTGGTATAATATATTAAACTATTGTAACATAATAATAAATATATTAAAGTAAATTATATTTCTAAAGTAATCTATTAAAAATCTTAAGTGAAATGTTACCATTCAATGTCTATTTTTTGTATTACAAATGTAGAATGTATCAATGATTGGTTTAGTCTTAATAATTTAGTAATTTTACAAATTACCGATAGTGTTAATCATACGGTTGATAACTAAAATACATTAAACATTATGTTTATTTGATACTATTAGTTTGTGTGTAATTTTGTACAGTTATTAAATACCTCTATAATAAAAATTGTTTGGGATTGACAATTTAAGAATGAACAGTATTTTATTCTATGCCCTTGTATAATATAAACCATTTTGTTGCAATATGAATTATTTTAAATTTGTACACTATACATATTTTATTATTAGGTATTGATATCTAAATTTGTTTTTTTCATTATTTCAATAAATAAATTATATTTAATTCTTAAGAAATTACATTTATATTATATTAACCATAGAACATGGAGCTAAAAGAAAATTTAAAAATATTGATTATGATAAATCATTGTAAACATTTTATGCTCTATATAAGTTAAGGAATGATATTTTAAATTTATACATATTTTATTATTATAAGAATTTATTTTGTTCAGAAATCATGAACTTAATATTTAAAGAAATAAAAATAATTTACTACATTTTATATACCTAATTATCATATTATAGGTATGATAATATGATATTTAATAAAACGTTTTAAGTTTAATAAATAAATCATGTCTATTTTATAATTATATCAACATGTTCAATTATTATTATTTGTTTTTGTGCAAAGGGACAGTTATATTTACAATGATCAAATCGATTAACTTTTAACGTTGTAAAATTGTACTGTCATTTTTTGGACTTAATTCTAATCATTAAAAATTATTTTTTATCTGTTCAATACCTACGCTTCACAATAGTATAATAGTATAAAACAAATTTTTTTTATACTAATTTAGTATACCTAATTTGTTATATCTACTAAATAATTGAAAAAATTTTGAAATATATATTTATTTTCATAAATTGCTAAATAACCAATCATTTTTTATATTGGACCTATAGTGGACCTATGCATGAAATATCTCGCGTTAAGTATACTACAAATAATAAAAAAAAAATCTGAAATAATTGCATTTCTTTATGTATCGATGGGAATAAAATCCAAAGCCACCTGCCATATATTATCTCCCGGCCAGACTATTTCGGTGGTTTCTGTTCACACCACTTTCTTCTTCCTTCACCGGACGGGTATACCGTAATATATATTAGGTATTATGTTTCTACTTTCTAGTATTTATGTGCATTATTAGATTTATATTCGAATGAATCGTACTAAATTAAAGGATGTAGGGGAAGGAGATGGTCCGCGAGATGATTGCATCGATAACTTTTAACTATATACTTTGAAATAGTCTTTGAAATATTATTATTTATGAAATTATTAATCATAATGAATAATGAAGACGTATTTTGAGAAGCATATTAAACAGGGGTGGCGTTTAGAATTTTTCCTATTGGATACTAATGTTATAAGATTAAAAATAGGTAGGCACCTATAGTTAAAGTAGGTCAAACAAATTGTTTGGGATGATTTCAACGCTTGTGTCCCAAGTATGCATATAATATATATTACGCTTGCTTTGGCGTAATTGCGTGTTGTTGTTTGTTTTTTTTGTTTTTTTTTTGTTCATTTTATTTCGTTTTTGTTTTTCCGCAGCCTACATTGTCAACTCAGGATCGATGTTTATACCAGATATTAAAGCTGATGTACTGATGAACGTTGATAAACCAAACAAACCAAAAATATTCAAATCGGAAATCAATGATCCGAATCATACTTCGGAGTACATCTTTGGCGACGAGTACTACGTATATTTACCCAAAAGTTTAATAAGATCCTATTCCAGAATGGAAGAATTGCCGCCAAATGTTAATCCCGTTGCGGTCGCGTTGGAAAATTTACTTTTAGAATATGATTGAATATTATTAGAATATTTTAGAATATTATTGATAAATAGACATACAATTCTTCCCTCGGTTATGATTTTCCGGTTGCATGTAAAAACTATTGATAAGCCGCTTCACTGGCACTACCCAAAAAAGTACGCAAGTAATCAGTAATGTGTTTAACTGTACAATAGTTTGTTTAAGAGCTATTTTGCCCTCTCTCTCTTCTGTCTGATTCCGTGTGTATAATATGTTATGATATTTTATTATACGAGTATTGCTTACCTCCAATAAAACAACGTCTATACCCTGTTAAAAATAGGAAGCCACCAGGCGGTTACGGGAAAAACCTGTTTTGCTTCTTGACATACCTTTCAAGATTTTATATTCTTTTATAATTTTAGTCTGATCTACAAATTTGTTATTAATGTTTTTTGGCGATTTCACTAGCGTTTTTTGTTTTAAAAATGTATGCCAAAATCACTGTTTTTTTATTATCTTAATGACTTAATCGTATATTTTATATTTCAAATTATTGAAAGACTATTAAGATATCGGAACTTTTCCGGGAGAACACGAATTGTTCTCGGCGTTTTCCCATTTTGTATTTGAAAAAAAATTGTACACTAACTTAATTAATTTTTTTTATATCTTACGATTTCCTTAATTTATTAAATAACTGCACAAGTATATACCTAACATAATATGTATTATAATATTTTATTTATTTTCATGTTACGGCGTTACTGGAAAATAGTACCGATTGTACTCTAGGTGACTCACGTAAAAACTTACAAATATCTATTGACACTTGTAATTGTCTAATTTTACGACAAACCATCGTCTTACATTACGCTGCGTATATACTGTTAGTACAAAATAAAATACACATATATATATAAGTAAAAAACCTCAACCTGAAATAAATTTAGTTTATCTATAGATTACGTTTTTCTAGTATATAACTAATATAAAAAATTATACTTAGATATTCTGTATAATGTGTTTTATAGAATTTTAAGCGATTCATTTAAATTAAGTTAGCCCTTTCAACCAATACTTGTTAGTACTCGTAATTTAATATAGTGTAATAAAGTAGTGTCGGCACCTGGAACTTTGTCCATAAATACTATAATTTCTGTATAATCTATAAATATATTTATATATTTTTTTTTTTTGATTCCTTATAAGTACATAAGTTTTGTATGTGTTATAAGTATAGAAAATATAATTTTATGGAGGTCAATATATATACTTTTATTTTATTTAATGTCTATGTGTAGACTTATAAAGTAAGTACCTACTATAAATTTTTTTTTATTATTAATTAAACCGCGGAAATTCAGGCCATTGAGTGGTTTTTAACTGGGGAGGGTACTGTAGGTTTTTGTAAACACATAAACACTGCAGGATTTTCAAGTGGGCAGCCGTAGGTATCTGCCATGCCCTGGCGGGGGGTGGCGGCCTTTCCAGACACGGTGACTGCCCAAAGAGAAGTGCCGCCCGTGACCGACTCGGTCCACTCGGCCCTCAACTATAAAATTAAAAATTAGTGAAAAATATTTTTTAAGACTACATAATAATATACTGGTGCTGTTTCAGTTCATAATATTATTATAAATTGTATTTACAAAATAATCCTATATTATTTACTAAATATATTACTGTTATATTACTTATTTTCATTTTTCTTATACTAATAAGGTACGTTTTATATTAATACTAGCTGTGTCCCGCGTGCTCCACTCTCGCGAATAGTGGATCGCGATGATTATGATTGCAAATAGTGGGGCTGTTGCTCATGCAGTCGTGCGTAAGATTTGTTTATTTTATAAATATATATGAATTATATTTCGGTCAAGGTATGCTTAAACCAGTCAGGTAGTTTGGATAATTACTAAATTAAGCCTATAGCCTTCTCCGCGATGTACTCTTTCATTTAAAAAAAAACAAGGAAATCGGATGTGTATATAGTAGTAGAGTACATTCGACACAAAGATTCCATTTTCACACATATATTTAGCACTTAAATATACTATTATTGTATTATTTTATAGTATAGAGCAGCACTGTTACGCTGGTTAATAAATTTAACGAATTTATTTAAGTGGACTACATTTTTTCTTTATTTTTACACTATTATGCTCGACACAGTGCTCACGTCCGACTAACAGCAGTACAAGAGAGAGACGCCGATCTAGCGACAATTAACATTAATAATAATAATAATAATAATACACTGATAAAGACAAGGTATTCATTAGACATTAAAGTGCATAGATATACATAATATATAATAAGCATACGCGACAAACACATTGAAGGAGTTTCTGATTTGAATTTCAGCGCAGAACAAAATGGACAAACAATTATATCTCCAATCAAAATCTTAATACTTAACCTTAATATCTTATTTCTTAGTCTTTAGCTGACTCCAAGTTAATAACCTCCGTTGCCATCGCTGCAAAGACATGTAATTAATTTCATCTTCAACTATATAGTTCCAAGATAAGCTCATCCTCTGGGCATCATTTTGTGGAGCGGCATCTTTATAGGCATTATAAAAGAATAAGTGCTGACCGATAAAAAAAATTATCGATATTAACAACTAAAACTAAAAAATAAACAAAAATATATTACTAAAATGTTTATTTTTCTCCTGGACAGATTGCGCCACTATTGTATTTTTGATTATCAGTTTTCCTACTTTTCCAGTAGATTTTCCTAAAATTTTCTTTCATAAGAACCTTGTACTGACAATTATGAACACAACAAAAAAAGAATAAGCCGAATCCGTCAAGCCGTTTCGGAGCCAACCCTTAACAAAGATTTATATTTCGCTTTTATGGTATATATTACTGTATGGTACGTTATTAACTATTAATGGGTCCAGCGCAGTGTTATATTAAGGAATGTTTCATAGAAGGGGTCCAGATAATTTTCCAAACAAAGTGGGCGTACATCTACTGTTTCCCGATCTCAAAAATCCCGAAAATGGTTAATCATCCTACGAATTTCCTCCAGTGGATTGCAGACCCAACGAAGTGCTTACGTATAAGTTTATAGTTTAACTCTAAAAGTATCACCAAGTTTGTCGTTTTTACTTAATCCAACCTACGAGCAACGTCGGATTGGATACAATCCGGCGATTTTTCATCGTCTGGGATAAAAGTATAAATTAACACAAAATCTTTTTTTCTTTGTTTGTGTACCTATTATTTTTTAAAGATGGTATTGTAGAATTTGTCAAACACTAATATTTGAAATATGTAAATAATAAATTTACCTACAGCAAAAATCAAAAATATCACCTTTACGGCTTTACTAACCATTTGTACACAACAAATGCAACAAAAAAGTGCACAAGTGAGTACCGCTCTGATGATCAATTGTCGAGCACGTCGTTGTAATGAATATGTGTTATACTGTTATATTTGAATTCAATGATAAATCATAGTATACGAAAAACGATCATGAGCGGACGCGTTGTATCAGCCAAGCGCCTAAGCATACAGCAAACTTGTTTGAAAAATCAAATTTAGTACATAACATAGTCAAAAAAGAAATTAATAATTATAGATACTATTGTTGCACGACGGCCCGTAGTGGATCACAATTCACAGTGTTCTCATCAATTCTGACAAAAAGTCGCGTTTTACTAGCACCCTCTACAACCACTACTAATTTACGGTAACCAAACCTGGTTACCTAGCCACTGTGGAGCGCTAGTATTTCGCGACTTTTTGTATGGATACTATGTATGAATATATGTAACTTGATAAGAACATTTGGCACCTTTATATTATTGCTCGTTAGTCGTTGTACAACCATAGTATCTATATCCGTGGTGGACATTTTAAGTAGGTACCTAAGGTTATTCGTTTTTGAATTAAAACAAAATATCAAAAATTAATAGATGAAAATTGCGATTTCGTTTACCAATGATATTGAAATATCGTAAACATTTTTAAGTCAAAAGCTCATAAAAAATTAATATTACTTTAGTTTTTTTTTTTTGGTTAAGGTAGTAACATTAGACTAATGTCTAATGTTATAAAATTACAACAAAATAAGAAAAATCTATTCTTGGTTATTTAATATGTAAGGGGGACGGTGTGGCCGAGTGGACTAAGGCGTCTGTCGCCGGTTCGAACCTCGGTCTCGGGTGACACTTCTCTTCGGGCAGTCACGGTGTCTGGAGAGAAGCCGCAATCCCCCACCCGGGCATGGCAGATACCTGCGGTTGCCAAACTGAAACACACGTGCTTACAAAAACTTACAGTACCCTCCCCCACAGTTAAAAACCACCCAATGGCCTAAGTTGCCGCGGGTTAATTAATAAAAAAAATATATATATATATAATTTTCTCTAAATTTGAACATAAAATAACTATAAAAAAAACAGTGTTTTTATATTTTTGAGATATTTTGGTTACAGAATAACCTATTTACTCCACGTCTTATTCCATATCTTGTTGTAAGTTTTTAATCATCAGCTATAAAAGTTGAATATTGTATAAATATTTAACTTAAAAATCATTTTTAAATTTTAAACTTGATAAATGTTGTCAAAAATGTTAATGCTTACAAATTCGTGTTTTATTATATTATAAAATAAACAAACAGTGAAAATTTCAATTATCTGTGGTGTTTGTTTTAGAGTTACACCAAAAATCAAAACCGTTTAGCTTAAAAAATTCCCGGTTTCCCTTAATTTTTTTTTTGTTTTTCTCGGCGCTGTTGAACACTAATGGGAATTTGGGATGTTGACCTCCCTAATGCACCAACTAGATTCACTTTCCCATCGAAAAAGATACTGAAGTTATAAATCGAAGCATTATTTCGACTACTTATCTTGTACACGGGCTCAAATAAAAAAAATTTAAAAATTAAAAAAAAAACACATTGTAAAATCAATACATTCATATCTCCGCTCAGAATCTAATAGCTTGAACATTTTCGAAATTTTGTTGGTACCTAGGTTTAAAAATTTTTTTCTGACCCCCCCCCCTCTCATATACATAATTTATGTATACACCACTCATAGGCGTGTCTACAGTGGCAGCATATAGGGTGCCTGGGCTGCCCCTGCAATTTTTGAAAGGTGCCATCAACCGAGTTTTAAGTCAAAGGGTTACCTATAACATTTCTTTTTTTTAAAAATTCGATTTTTTGTGGGTATAATAAATGGGTGTAAGTAAATAGTAATTATAATTATAATTATTATAATTACTATTTACTTACAAAGATTGATTTCCTGATTTCAGAAATCGGAAAAACCTACTATAAAGACTTGAGACAGACGGTGACGGTACAATACTCATCTATAGGTATTATTGATATTATTGTTGTATTATTTTTGATTTGCAGCTATATTTGGTGTATTTAATCCAATGCTGTAGATGAATAATATTTCTGAAGTTATTGTACTTAGATTATTATTGTAGATAAATAATTTATACTATTTTTTAAATTATTTAAATATTTAATTGTGGAGGGGGCTTAAAAAAATACGGCTTTGGGTGTTAAGGGCTTTTTCAGTTCACTAATAAGGTAGCACCGGTTATTAGCTAGGCTGCCCCTGCTGATGAAGTCTAGTCACGCTTATGAGTCGCCACTGGATTATAATATATTTTTATATAATAGGTACATCTATAGAAACGTATACCTATGTCCTATATATACAGTATACACTGTATATAAATATTGAGTTTTTTTTTATATTGGAAGTTCGGTATATTATGTACCTATCTATTATTTCTAGATATTAAATTATTTTGTATAAATATAATATAGGTAGGTACCTATTAACCATTGTAACATTTGTAACGAACTTGTGTATTATAAAATAATATAATAAATGTACATATATGTAATACAATTGTCAGTTATACAGAATGATTCTTTCAACGTAATAACAGTATTTATAATCGATGGTAAGACCCTTATTATTTTTGAAATTTATTAGATATTAACATTTTTTGCATTTTTACGATAACTGACGGTAACGCGTTTCATTCGGAATGAGCACATTTCGGCTATAAATCAGGATTTTATGCTTTTTATTTTGGGTGCAAATGGGCTACTCTGGGGAGGATAATGGCTACCCCTCACCGCTTGTGAGTACTGAGTTACCGACATTTTATAATTTCGATTATTATATATTATTATTGTTAATATTATCGCTGTCATTATTGTCGTTTATTATAGGTTGTTTATCTTTCATTCTGCAGAACATATTCTATATTCTATACACTCAGAAACTGAAATAATAATCTAACACCAGGATTTATTTTTCGTATACCTTATACCTACCTATCTACCCACCGGTCAAAACGAACAAACCGACAAAGCAAACGAAATAACAAACCCCATCCCCGAGATAGGTCGCGAAAGGATCTCGCGGGTACATTCGAACTGACGTCGACCCTCGTTTGTGGCTTAATGTAATTTTCTGGTCGGAGAACACGCGGAGTGTCCTTCCACCCCTGCAGCCTTGGCGGTGGTCTTCGTCCCAAGTGACTGCTCGAATATAAGCGAAAAAATCCCTGAAAGAATATTTCACAAATCGAATTTATTTATCAAAATAAAGCCCGAAGAACTTTCTTCCTATAGTATCTCATTTAATGGTCGCTAGAATTGTATACGCATGTACTAATAATATATTAATATACCTACCTACCTATATAATAATTTATTATACTATATTGTGTTCTACTTCTTTAAGTATGATAATTTAGAAAAAACTTTTACTTATTAAATTATATTTTGTCCTTGTCGGGTATGTCCTTTTACATCGTTATCATAATATTATAATTTATTAGAAAATATAAAAAACAAGATTTAATAATCATGTTATACGGCGTTTGGCGATGGAGTGAAAACACGTTAAAGTCTACGAAAATCATCTCCATGCTCCATCAACCTCTATTTTAAATGCTTACAATGCATATTTTTTATCAATATAAAATAAAAGCTTTTTAATTTATAAAAACGACGAAACCTCATTTGATGTTCCTGAGTAATTTATCATTTGTGTTTTTAAGTTGTGACATATTATTATAATTATACTATAATATGTGTGCTCTAATTTTGTATCATGTGTATTCGCTGTAGTCCGTATAGGCTGAATATTTCTATTCAGTAAAACAAACCACCGTATTCGAAGAAAATCGGGAAAAATTTTTGCTAAGACTTGCACTTATCATTAGTTATTACATAGGTACCTACGTATAATACTTACCTACCTACATAATATTCACGAGTTTATTATAAATATTAAATAGTATTAGATATTACTAATTACAGATAATTGTATCAGATTATATTATATTAGGTAGGTATATATTTAGGTATTATTATTGTCATATCTGCAGTCGTGTCCCCATCACATTTCATACACCCGTCTATACGGAGTGAATTATTATTGTCAATTTATCATTAAATTATAGTAGGTACTAGGTACCTACTACCTACCTATCTGCTCATAATCCTTTTTTTGTCATTTTTCCTCCCAAGTTACTCACGGTCGCGTTCGTTTCCGTCGATATAGTTTTTCCCATAAACCTACTGCGGCGGGGTGGGCTCGGCTTATATATTTTAGACTTACTGTTTACGCGAGCACACCATATATTAATTTATAAATGTATAGGACAAACGTTCGTATATCATTCAGTGTCACGTGCGGCCGGTGCATTATGAGCTCGATTCGGACAAAGAATACAAACATAGGTAGCATGATAATAATAATTTTCGTGATCCCGACGATTTATTATATGGGTTGTTCGCTGGGACATCAGACGCACTGCACCACAAACCGGTCTCCTCCGAAGGCTGAGATTATGTGTTATGGTGTCGGCGACGACCACTAACGACGAACTGTATAGTACACCGCAGTCGGTCATATTTCATCGTGCACGGAATCGAATCATATCCTGTACGATTATGATAATAATAATATAATTTATAAAACATTTTGTAGCTTTGCGGGATTATGGAAAACCTCTGGAGAATTTAGGGCTCGGACGAACAAGCTATGGGTATTACAATAATAATATAATATAATATTGTTATTTTATTTCACGTAAACCCGTTTTCAAATACTGTCTACACCTATATTTTTTTTTATATACTGTTTACGCAATAATTAAATCCTGCAATACAATATCAAATCGTTATCGGCTATGTATTATACATTATACAGTGTCCTATCCTGCACGTTGTGTACGACATTAAAACGTATTCGCAAAAACAATGCCTACTGTATATAATATTATATTGTTATGTGTAAATTGTTTTG
>WHPZ01562824.1:0-43391 GCA_016617965.1 Macrosiphum rosae
GACGAGCGACAAATGGATGAGAAGTGACTAGTGAGAACAGATTTCAAATTATAAATAAAATTGTTACCAACAATATATAAACAGTGTCGTAATTTCTCTAGTTTATATTGCGGCCAGCTATAATAGTAAGTAGCAAATAGCAGTTACAATTAAATCGTACTTTAACAGTAATTTTGATGAATAAAAACCTACGAATATTCTTAAAATAATACCGGTTTCAGCGTAATCAGAATCATATCATATTATGGGTTTCCGTTTAAAATACGGTTTGCACTAATAAGGTTAGTAATAACAGTAAGTCAATTCGGCAAATATATCAGTGAAATTAAATAATATAATATTTTAAATGAGTTAATATTTTAAAAACTAATCGTATATCCTACAATCCGGTTTGATTGTGAACATGTAGAGTTGTAAAATATTACAATATATAAGAATAAATGTCGTGTTCAATAATTATAGTATCTCATTCGTTGCACCTTATCCCTTACTTATATTATGTATTATATTTTTTGCATCGAACCTGATTCATACCATTCAGGATTCCCGACCATTATGCTATTTAATTTTAATTTAAAAACATCATAACGTAACTCATAGCAAACGCTGTTTTAATTTTTTAGCATGTATAAGTAACTATGCATAACATCCTAGATAATGACATATTTATTTTATTAGTTTTTTGGTACAGATTTTTCACTTCCCAAAATGTCGGAAGTTTTTGAATTTAAAAAAGTTTTGTTTTTAAATTTCTTAAATTTTACAGTATAATAGACGTGTACAACCGTCTCAGTAGTTGATCAACTTAAATCCACAAATCACAAAAAAATAATATTGGGATGATGGGACACAAATCGCATATAATTCTCACTTGAGTGCACACCTGTGTCTATTTTCTACTTTTACACTTTTGCAATGAAATCTGGTCTGCACGTCTTATCTGCAGTTATAATTTAATTAAACTGTAACACTGTAAACTATATGATTGATCTATGACTTAACTGAAAACAGCAGTTTATTAAATGATATGAAAAATAAATTAATTTTTGTATTAACCTAAGATTCATTTATCATTCATAACATTATATAATATGCAATAATTAACTTATTATATTAATATATATTAATAATTTATTTTCATATACCTAGTGATTCTAATAATATTAGGTAGGTATAGATAATATTTATATTATACGAATTAGATTATATAACAAATATTTAAGAGTACGAATAATGTCAATATAATAATGTCTAATATTATATTATTGTTATAATAAATATAATCACAAGATACTTATTCATACAATTTTATTAAAAAACTATTCATGTATGTCCAAAATAATAAAAATTGAATACAATTTCCTTGCTGATCTCTGCTAAATATCTATAGCTTTTTTGAATGTTATATATTATAATGTGGTTTATCTATATTTAGGACACCTAAACAATACATAACACATTAAAACTTTTCATTCGGTACATTGTTGTATTATCACAATAAATAATAATAATTTCCTCCTCGCTCTGTTCGGGATTTATAAGTACCTACCTAATATTATACTTTATATATATATCATAGTAATTATTTTAATGTTTAAATTGTAAGTATTCAATATAGGTTAAATGCTATTATTTTCTTTGACAATGCTGATATTTTAATAGGTATCAATAATTAAACATTTATAACTAGGCACAGCTGTTGTTCACAAATGCGTCAATGCGTTGAACAAATCGTTAAGAATTAGAATAAATAATGTTCACCTATCAATTAGATATTGACCATTGATATTATTATTTTCAATTAAATTATTTTTACATTCATTAAGTAAGTAAAATAAGAATAAAATTGTTTACTCGTTATATCTTTTGAAACATTGATAACCGTTAATATTTTTGATAGACCAATAATTATAATAATTCTCTAACCTGTATATTGTAACCTAAACACAATCTAAATACAACTAATTAGAATGTTTATAATCATCATCATTTCGTTATAATCGATTACTATTATCTAGGTATATTTTAATTAACCCAAGAATAGCGAATTTCCATATTGAAAATTGGTAATGAATTAGATCAAAACACACCGTAAACAACTTAAAAGGTCAAAACATGTTCAATACAATTAATATACCTATATATTGGATCTGTATTATTATCGTATAAATAGTCAGAGTTTAAAATTTGTTTGATATTATAATAATATTCAATACCAAAATGTATCATTATTCAACGTTCACTATAAACACCTAAGTATACGTTTTCAGTTTATATTAGAAACTAGAAAGTCACTTACAAAAATATATTATTATTCATATTATAAAGAAAACCATTATTTAGTTTCACTAATTATAATTTTACGACATTTTGAATAATATCTTTTAACCATTTAACCTCAACTAATCGTAATTTATTATTTCATATTTTATTTTTTGATGACGAACAATAATTATACCAATAAATTACACAACACTTAGTGATATTCGATTTATTTTAATTAATTTAAAAATTATTAAATTTTTCACGATTTCGATTACTTCCAATTAATATAATTGTTAACTATTATATACAATTAAACAATTTTATTATTACGAATAATCGACTTCAAGTAAAAACCAACCATAAAATCAATTATATATTATATTGTGTACCTAGACTTGTAGTATGCAATAGGTATGAGTTTTCAGTATAGAAATTATTTAAGACCGTAAAATATTGTATAAAACTATAAAGTACTTTAAAAATGCAATTTTTGGCCATCGTAAATTCGTAACCGCACGGTGTAACACCATACTGTACTATGCGGATAAAATATAAATAGAATTTAACATTAGTTACATTTGATTTTCTATGTATTTGTCGAACAAACACATATCTCCTAATAGTAATATATACAGCATCGAGCTCACAAATAAAATAACAACATCGTCGGGGCAATCGAGGAAAGAAGACGAGCGACTTATCTCTAGATCACTTTAATAATATTATACTGCGCAGCACCACACCCGTCTCGGTCGTATACGTAAATAATATAATATATAATGAAGCCAACGTTATAATAAACCATTCTATGGTTTGACCATAATCGAAAATATATAGTCCGTTTTGACGATTATACAATAATATAATATAATAATAACATCACAAATTTACGACATAGTTATAATATTATTTTCAGTAGATATGCGAAGAAAAGAATCGTCGCGGTGACGACGACGTACACGTGGCTCAATAGGGTCGTAAGTCGACCGAGATTACGAGAAGGACGGATTTTTTTTCCTCAACAATAATAATATGAAATTGCTGATTCTTGACGCACGCACTGGTGTGGGCCCCGGGGAGGGATTACAGATAATCACTGCGCGGGCGGATGACAAGCCGCAATATACCTCTGTCAAAACGTCAGAAAAAAAACCTTCATGGATCTTCTCGTCACGGGTCATCTACATCATCGGGTCGTTATATGATGTTAGGATGCAGAGGCGTATATAGTCGTCGTTGCAACAACACAACGGCCGAGCATTTGTCATATATGGCAAATGGCCGTGTCCCCCGCGAATACCGTCCGTATATAATATTATGTTATAATGTTATTATAATATTATCATCTGACACCGCGCTGGGAGGTCCTCGGTCCTGCAATGTCCTCGAAAAAACATACACACACACACACACACGTATCGAGTATCCGACATGCGCACATCATATACAGGAGGATTTGCCAAGCATGCGTTGGGTTAGGTTAGTTTTCCATTGAGGACATTCGATCCCCGATTCCGTGTTTTCTACCGAAATAGTCCTATCTGATGCCAATTACTGTATAAGTATCAATCATCCCGGTCTTCGGATAAGACTTCTGAAAACATATTTGAATTAGTCATCGTGAAGCTTACTTGCGAAAACAAATTTTCACTCCTAAAAATGTTAATAATATTCAAGTGGACAATTAATGTGATGAAATCGTTTTGGTGTTGATACGATTAGCCAAAGATCGATGCGTTTTACTAGAAAAAAAATTAATACTTGTGTAATTGATAGGTGCGTGAGGGTTTAATCCACTATTTCTATTACTCACAATCACACACACTAATGAATAATGATAATTTATTACGCACACATTTACTCGACCCACACGCAAACAGATAGACAGTTTTCTATGCCTATATTTAACTCCTTAAAAACGGTTGGGATCGAATCCCAGTCTCCCTTAATAGGTATACAAGGGCTATAATTTCAAATACTTATACTATTTAAAGAGGGTTGATACTATAGTAACTTCTTTTTCTAAATGTTAGTATCACCCTTTTCCCAGTAAATTGTTAATCAGATGACTTTTTTGAAAAATTTGACGTATCTAAATCGAAAATAGTAATATTAAAAATTGAATATTGAGTAAACTTAAAAATTTGAAAAATCATAAATTGATTAAATATTTATCATAAGGGGGAAATGGGATCGAGAGTGCTTGGTGAATCATTCTGTATTCTTACTTAGTACAGCCTTTGGCAACGATACAGCGTGTGTCAATTTGGAAAGTGTCGCGGACATGGTCAAACCGCTCCTTATTTCGGTACGTTCATTTGAGGGTTCAAAAAAGGCTAAAATTCGTATAAATGTCGAATATCGCATTTGTCAAACCGATATGATCGGTCGGTCGATAAATTTACTATTTTTGACAGCCGACCTTGTAATTGAATAAACATCAGATCTAAACAAATTCAAACTATTAAAATGATGTTCCATATTTAAATGTGCACTTCTGTTTACATGCACTGTTAATTAGAAATCTAAAACGTCCTTTTAATTGTCTTTCACCTTGTCAAATTCATACCCTACCTAGTAAATTATACCATATGAATGATAGCATTTCGACGAAAAAAAAAACATTTTTTTAGTATAGTAAAACGTTAATAGGCACCTACCATACCTATAACTTGGTATATAGGTTTACATAAGTACATTAAATTATAATAAGTACACATAATAACTAATAACGATATACAAAGAAAACTTTTTCTGTGCATGCCGAGGCTTAATATATTACCGAAACGTATAGGTACTATAAACTTGTGTAGGTAGCGAGTAAAAATGTATCGATTTTACCACTAAGTTCACCTAAACGGTTTGTAGCGCGAGTTTAAAATTTGGGAACTGCATACCGCATATACATACCTATATATAATATTGAGTGAGATTAATTGACTATGCTCAAAAGCTCGGGACACCACGCCGTGGCTTTCGTGAAAAATTTATATTTTTTTTCCGTTCATTATAATATACTGCTGTCGACAGCGGATTGTTCGAAATTTTCCGGGACGACTGGTTTATCATTATTATATTTGCATTCGTGACAAGGGCTTATATATACAATACAATATAATATATAATATTATAATAATATAAATTTCGGTTTTTTATTTCATAAAATATATTATGTATATTATATAAATATATATGTATAATGCATATTATGTATAGGACTATCGTATTCATCCGTCCCATTATACGCACTTGATTTCGAATCCGGTTACACTCGAAAACGGATTCTCAATGATATTTACGAGTCCGAATCGTAATAATTACAACGACCGCTGCTGCTACGCGTTTATTATCGAGCTCGCTGGTCCGGACGGACCACCTTGAGCGCCGCCGCACAGTATATAAATCCAATTTATTCTAAAGCGCGCGCGCGTACGATATTATAAATTATAATATTAGTATTATATTATTATTATGTACAAGTGTATAATATATAAAACGTCGTCTATATATTATTATAATAGAGTATAATATACGTTAATTTTTTTTATCTCTCTCCCCCCGTCCCGCCAGCGTTGTTCCATCATCGTCATCATGGGTGTGACGGGGGTGGGGTTATATTATGGAAACGATGGCAAATTAGTTACGTACCTACAACGCCATATAAGTGTAATATCCTAAATCCTTGTCGATCGTACATCATATCAGCTCGCAGCAACCAGCTGCATCCCACGCAAGGCCCTGGGTCGTCGTAACACGCGCGCAGTCTCATATTATTACAATATTGCTGTTGTTATTATTATTATACCTGCAGTAGACCAGAAAAAAAAACCTCATGTTTAATTCAAAAAGTAACACTCTGCATTTGTATAATATAAAATTATATTTGGCGGTAGTCTGTGTCATCCACGCGTTGAGTATTTAACACCGTCCGACACTTGCGCGCGCATGCACTTGCTGCACGTTTTAATTTCGTACCGATAACTACGGCGGTACCGTTATATGGTATCCTTTACACTCCTTTAGGTATACCTAACAATAACAATAATAGTATGATACTACAGGGTGATTTTAAACCGAGCATGATCACCCCCCCCCCCCATTCGTATTTTTCTTCAACAATAAACGTATTCAAATTTTTAAAAATATACACTTAAAGATCATATTTTAAAATTCTTCAGATTTTATGTATTACTCGAGTGTTCTGGAACGATATTTTGTTTTTCAAATTAAATTACCCACCTTTTTAATGCAACTTATTAAGCAGATGATTTTTTGAAAAATTTTATGTAACTATCAAATTCAAAATTTAAATGAGTAGTTTCTTAGTTATTTAAACGTTTATAAGTAGGTATATTAAAGATAATATTCCTTAAAAATGATTTTACAAAAATATAAAACGGATGCAATGTTGGATCTATAGTATTTAAAATTTAGATATAATAATATACTTAGACCATGTTTACCATATTTACCATATTACCATGTATATCTTCCATATCCTTCATCATAATATTATGGACCTATATTATCTCCTATTCAACAAACTCAACAACTTTAATAATCATTCAAATTTATTTTGATTTTTATACGCATTGAAATTTTCAGAAAAATTATTTGTTAAAAATTTACAGTAGAAAAGGAGGTTCTAATTTAAAAAAAAAAACAGAAGTTTATAACTCCACTCGATACTCTTTAAGTAGAACCAAAATATCACAAGAATTGAAAAATTTGTTTCTTAAGCCGATATACAAATATTTAAAAATTTCAAAAATCAGATTTTGAATGACTGCTTCGTCAAAGGAAAAAAGGGGTGGATATTCTTAGGAATCACTCTGTATAGGCTTTGACAGGGAAACCGTTGTGCAGTACACTGCATGTGCCCAACTATTGGAGCTTGTTTGCCCGACAACAGTAAAAACCTTCCAATTAAAAGCCCACTCTGCTAATGAGTTTACTATAAACACGTCGGTGTCTTAAACTGTTTTTTGCCACGTTTATTATAACATATATTACTACTATGTGCATATGCGGGAGAGTACTTCCTAAAAAATGTAATTAGTTATACGCACTCAGCGGCTGCTGGCTGCGGCGAGAGAAACCCACTCGGTCGTCTTGCCTACTCCGCTAGTCGCTACAGACGAGGGAGGTCATTGTGTTCACGTCTCTTAGAAAGCATTATAATATATTATTATTATTATATACATTACTTTGTATAACATATCGAACCGCATGTGGCCGGATTTTTTCCTCGTTTTTTGTACTCTCTTCCGTCTCCGCAACGACACTCATTAGTGCACTGTACGGAAAGGGATCGTGCACGCCAAATATATAATATGCCTACTTACCAAGGGTCCGGAAGGTTGTGTCATCCCCCATCCCAAATGGCCGTAAAACTACTTAATTTTTTTTTTTATTATTATATAATGTATCCTCTTTAATATTACACTCAATGTAAGTACCCATAGTATATTACAAAAAAAAAATGCATGGGCATCTTCCACTATTTTACAATGAGAAAGTCATTCGACTTACATAAATGATTTGTTTGTTACATAGGTACTTACATATATCTATATAGAGAGTTATAAAATGTAAACAATTTTTTTAAGCATGGTGTTAATAAACATATTTTGTCCAAATATCAAAAAAAAAAAAAGAAAGGAAAGTCGTTCCGAACTATGGTTATACACTTATACATTTCAAAGTATATAAAATAAATAAACGCCAGTAAGCCGCAGCATTTGAATGCGATCATGGCATTTGTTTAATTTTTTCTTACCACTTGTTCTAATTTAATGTTTAAAAACAATGATTTAATAATTATTAAAGAATTAGTATGTATTGTATTATATCTTTCTATGTAAGAATCGAGTAATCCTAGATAATACCCTAAATAGTTATATAGACGATAATGACATCGTAAAATGTCCGTTACAGTTACAAAAATCAGTCCTTAGGTGAACAAAATATGCAAACAACGATTGGATCTCTCGTTTTCTTATAAACAAACAAGAAGACTATATAGGTACTATACCGTGGGTTTTATTGTGAAACCGAGACTTCGATAAAGTATACACGTTGCGCCCTACTAATAATAATAAATCGCAGTCGTCGTACGTGGGGCGGTCGGTACGGATCAAAGGATTACGTGTTATTATAATATAATACAATATTAATATTATTGTTTATTGAATTATTAAATCGGTTTACACGCATTTCGCCTCTCTCCACCATGGCGGACGTGTTCGTCTCTTTATAATAATATATTGCCATTTGCCGTGTACACAATATCGTATTGGCATACATTAATATATTGGACTCGTAAGTTATAATATACCGTTTGGATATGTTATATGTATCCATATCATTTCTTATATTAGACACCAAATTATTATAATAAATATAAAACTTATAACTAAAATAAACTAAAAGAATAGTGTAGTTGGCACTTGGCCGTCAAGTGTAATGTTTACGCCATGTGTCGCTTTCAATTATTTTTTACTCGGCGGCGTTTCGTTGAGTAATATACGAATCATTAATCTTATTTTTTATTTTAAACGCTTAGGTATAATAATATGAGAAAAACACACATTTGTTCTTATAGTATTAATGTCATTGGAAATAAATTTTTACATAATTTGAATTCATTCATAATAACACTAAATGTAGGTATACATTTTTTTACCATTTTGGTCATTTTTTTTTTTAAAAAAGTTTTATAGTTTTTGAATTAAAACATTTTAAATTTCATATTCATAAGGAGAACATTTTAAAATAAGTACTATTTTAAATGATAGCAAAACTACTCAAGTAAATACGGCTACTTGTAGGTATAGTTGCTTTCAATCAACAAATTAATTTCACCTAACAGCGTGATGTTGTGATCCATAAACACGATGTCTACCACATGATGTAAATCTATTTTTAATCGATCGACGAGATGAATGGTTTTGAACGAGACGACTACTGCACATTTTGCATCGAGCTGTATTTCGGTCCGACTAATTATAACAATTTAAGAGGTTAGCCTTCAGAGCATGAAAGTGACGTGTCGTTTCGAATAAATGAATTAGGCGATTTAAAATGTCGTTCAATTAAATTTTTTGTTTAAGATTCTAGCATATATAAGAGATGTGATAATCTTTTGAAGTTGATATGTGCCAAATTTTGGGTGTTCTGATGTTTAATAAATGTTGGCTTATTTCACATTTGTTTTTGCATTTACACGTCGCTGTATTTTTAAACATGTCACATGATTATGTTAAATAAAAGTATAAAACGGAGACTAATAATAATTCAAACATTTATTTGTCTGCCCACGTCTAATTCCTTTACATTAATTATGTATTTAGACTTGGCTCTACATTCTTATAACCGACTTCGCCGCGTATGACACAAATGTGTTCACCAGACATTGTATTAGGCTAACCGCCGTATTCGGCAAAAAGCCCATAACTATACAGAACAATAATAATTATCATATTATTATTCGACCGTTATTACCAGTACAAAAATGAACCATCGCACTAACACGGTAGATAACCATAACCGTGGTCACTATAATATTATTCACGCTGCAGACGGTATACGCGCGTTATATAGGTACTAATTTATAGCATGTCCGAGTTTAATAATATCGACGTTATATTATACATTGTTCGATACAAAGCGATGTATTTTCTCTCAAGTCTTTAACACGAGCAATTTATTTATTTTTTATGAAAATCATACAAATCGAGGCGTAAGTAATGATCCCTGTCCAAACGCAGCGACAAAACGAGAAACAAGTGTTGGACGAGTTTTCAGTGTGAAACCCCTTTTAGAGTAAACAAATGACGCGAAAGAACGTAAATTCCAATTTTTTCACACCATTTCCATGAAGACCGCATTCTGATGGACGAGGATCGAGCTTATTATAACTGTAGTTAGTATCATTGTAATACATATAATATAATAAAAAAAAGATTTAAAAAGTCGTCCGAGTGATAAGCATTCAACGATGGTATTGCAATTATTATTGTATACCGCCGTACCGGGTATTTCAACGAGCGTCGAGCACGGGCTGTATATTATATCGATTCACGTGTTATTTTTTGATTTAAAAACCGAATAAGGTTTCCTATATAGAGTTATAATGACGTGTACCTATATACTTAATATAAACGAGAAACGTTTCATCCAGGTCGATATAGATTTTTACAGATTTTTTTTCTACTATTTCTATTTTTTCTAGTATTGTTTACAACTTTAGATTAATTAGATTATACTATTTTTGAGCGATTACAATTCAAATTATATATTACACAAATTCTCTATATTATATTATAGTAGGTACTAAATCTTAATGTCGCATACACGTAGTGAAATCGATGTTTTTAATTAAAACAATAAATTGGTTGTCGGGTAATAGGTTGCGCAATGGTTTTATAAATAAGTTGTCCTCGTTTGCCGGCAGTTAAGATACATCGTAGGGTATAAAGACACACTATATTATAGACAATGTGTGTGTCACGTGCCCGAACAAGAGCTGAGTAAATGAGTAACTCAATCAGCATTTCTATGATGTTGTACCAATGCATATAATTATATTATTGTACACTTATATATAATATACTCGGCGGCGGCGGCGGCGGCGTGAAAGACGTTCAAACATTTTAAACGGTCCATAGAAGTTTAGAACAGTCGTAAAACGACCAGAATTAAAACGGTTGACCGCGGTGAGCGTATAATAATATACGCATATTACTATTGACCAACTAATTTTCAAATAACGCGTGTCCTGAAAAAAACTTATACGGTCCTTTCTCTAATTAGAGTAAGTATAGGTGCGCAACTAGACGTCAAACTCCGCATATACGTCTAATATAATATATAAATATATTTTATTTGACTGCGGTCAAACGGTTCGTGCGGGGTTTCACATATTATCATTACGAGCGTGCTCTGCAACGCCACTGGAACCGAATTTCTACGATGCATCTGCTGCAGTTCACTGAATCTGCACGCTCGCACAGTCGCACAGCTGTACTTGCATTATTATAACTTTCGGCGGCTTTGCGGGAGTGGAAAATCGAAACTCGTGTAACTGCGGCGGTGGTGAAAGCAGTCAAGAGCCGCGGCTGCTGGGGGGGGGAGGCGAATTCAAATCCGGGGGATGGCGTCGGTTTCGGGAAACTGGTAACAAAATGGCTGTGCCGCGTATTGCGCGATAATTGCATTGTCGCGATCTGCATGGGCGCAGTTTAACATAATAGTCGCATCCTTATGTAATAAAGCATCACTGTAATATAACGAGGGGTGCTCCGTGGAGTGTACCCACCCCTATCGTCCGTTTGGTCCTCTATAGATAATATCATATTATATATACGTCTAATTTTGAAAACCGTGTGTATACGGTGTCGGCAGACACGGCGGCACGTATACCATACCTATATAATATGTGGAGTCGCGAATTAGTTCCGGTCGACCGGGGCCGTTGAGTCTAGAAATCGGCGGCCCGTGACGACGACGACGTCGACGATAGGACGACTCGACCGGGCACTGCTGCAGCGCAGTTGTAGATAATAATAATATGGCGAATAAAAAAAATCTCTGTTTAATTTTTTTTTTCCCACTATATCATACTCCTTTTTATTATCGCGATAAATTCATCACACATACAATAATAGTTTATATAGGTACACACAAACGCGCGCGCGCGCGTCGTATATTATATCATAATGCCGTCTATCGTCGTTATTATTATTATTATTATTATTACAGCGCGGTGCGGGCTAAATAGGCGGCGGCGGCGGCGACAATGAATGGAGTCACTTAATCTATTGTCCCCGGTGTCATATTAATGGTTAATTTTTCTTTATACCATTAGCCGTATACCGTGCGCCGCCCCTGCCTCTCGGATGACACCCTTCCTCTTTACGCCACTCGAATACACTATTACAATAATAATGATAATAATAATAATAATAATGCATATTATATAAACTCGGCGATCTGCAGGACGATGCGGCAGCTGCGGGAATCGCGTCAAAACGACTCGTTACTTATATACCTAATATAATATACCATATTATCTCACACGGCCGACGTGCTTATATTGTATTACATTATATACCTATCGGTACCTATAACAGCTATGGAGCTCTATTCTTTTCGTGCAGTTCGGCAAGCGCGACAACGATGCGGCGGCATTCCCGTGTTCCGACTCGTAATTTTATTTTAATGTACAACCAATATGATTTATACCGCCACGCGGCTATACCGTCCCGGTTCGGGGTTATTGTCATCATCGCATCATCTGCAGCATCTCAGCACTCGCGTCGTGTTTGTATATTATTTTCACGTTTTTTGTACTTGTGCAACGCGTCTTTCCGCCTCGCACATTAGTTTCGTCGTCGTTACGCCACGCCACTCCACCGTCTTTGCCGTCGTCCTTTTGCTACGTAACCTATTCTATCGCTGCCACTCATATCTGCACATCACGCCCCCCCCCCCTTATACAACAATATCCTTTTATCTCTCGTCATCGTTAGGTACGCCTTTGCGGTCACGCACGGCACCCATGACACGTATACCGCATTATTATTATTATTATTATTATTATTATTATTATATATAATATCATAAGCTGGTATACCTACCCCAAGTACCTATTTAGGTATCTTACACATGCGAATAAAATAATGTATTATACAACAATATTGCGGTTAGTCCGTTCCGACCACCACGAATCTGACCACAGAGGTACATCGTCTCCTCTTTTGTGCTCGGCAAAACGAACTTCATTATTGGGCAATAGATATTATACTGCTAGTGTGCTACCACACATGCTGTATTTAAGCACATTTCGAAACTTTTGCACGATATTCGTGAATTTTACTATGCGGATTTAGCGCGATAAAAGCTTAGGTACTTCTAAATTTGTATTATAGGTACCTATATAGTGTTATCTGCTCCGCGATGAGCTCGACGGGATAGTTAAAAATCGTATACCTAAATACGTTTAATAATGGCGTATGGTATATATTATATATTTCCAATAAACATCGACAATATTCATCTATGATATAGTTATTATCCAGTTACGGAAAAGATTGATTACAATTAAGTTTATGAACTTTTATAAACTTTTTTTTTTATTTTATATAGATGGCAAGTTGCTAATTTAATTTTTCTCATCTAACTAATTGATGACTATATATTTTACTCTCATGACGTACTACTTTATACGATAAAGTTTAGTCCCTTCCGCTTGTGTCCGTCACACCTATTCATTTTCTATGCCTAAATGAAACACTAATGATTTTGGGAACCAGCCAATCATTATAGAATCATGCGTATGGAAAATATAGAGGATCCGTCATCTTTTTAGTATTTGTATAAGTTAACAATATGTCAATATGTATAATATAGTAAATAGTTAATTATTCACTAATGTATTATACTATATGTCCATGTAATTAGGATTAAGTACTTATTGTATTGAATAAAAAAATATATACTGTTTAAAACCCACAGTGCGTCAGTGTACACGTTTTATTGTAAGGTAGGTAAATTACTATATATACCTATACACACTATGTACGCTGCTTACTCTATATTATAAGTAGGTATATATATAGGTTTGAACTGATTCGATATAACATCATCGTTGGTCCAATACTCCAATGTATATATGTCGCATATAGAAGAAAAGTATATTGAAATATAGCGTGCAGAATGATTTCACAAATTATATTTTGCTTTAAACGTTTGATAGATTCGACTAAGTAATAACTATAATAATAATATAATTCATCGACGAACGAATATGATATAAGTACCAGCAATTTCTTCCATATAAAATGTATCAGCTGGTTGAATCGACAAAATAATTATTTTCCTGTGCGTATAATATATAGGCACCTGCATGCACATATTTTATGCTTGATAAGCTATTTGCTGATAACACAGTATTAATTTTGATAATTTAACGAATGCTTCGTTATATTATAATATTTTATATAATTAACTGATTAGTGATATTGTTAATTAAAAAAATTGTTTCTCAATATCATATAAAATTCAATACACTGCAAAATCTTTTTAAATGTAGGTATACCGAAACTATTTTTTCTACATCAATCGCCACATTAAGAGTTCGTTAAATCGGTCGACTTTTGCAGTCACGGGGTCTACACTTTTCTTTGAAGGCCAACCGCCTCATAGGAAACATTAAACATTTGTGATATGTATTTTAATAAGTCAATCATGTTTTACCATCATGTGAAATCAACATCATATAATATTGTTATCGATTTTAATTTTTAAGAGCCTTTTTAAGTAATTTATTCATCAAATATCTGTATACGATGTATAGGTAACACTATATTTCATAATACGTTTTTGTACCTAATACGTAGTATAATATTATGTACTTTTATGAATGAAAGAATGATGTAATAGTAAATAATTTATACTGTTATTTGAATTCAATTTAAAGTTTGGTTATAACTTTAATATACGATATATTAAAATAAATAACTATATCATACAATAAGTTAGGAAATCTCACTAAGCTGTGAGTGTGCTAAATTCCCAGTTTCTACAACGCAATTAACTATGGTAATATATTATGCAATTTGAAAATAACTATTTGCTACCTAATCTTTATATTTTGATACCTATTTTTTAAATTTGGCTATTATGATTAATGAATCCATACAAATCAGGTACTCATATTTTGATATTTTTAATACTGGCTATAGTATGATTAGTATGAATTTTCTTTGAATAGAAAAGTGGTTATAAAATATAAACCATTGTAACCATATGTATACTGGTAACTAAAACGGATAGACGGACAGATATATATCGGCGATATAAGATGTTATAAACCGAGTATACCAAATAAGCAATAAATTTAGGTACTTATTCTATAATATATAATTATAATTTATAAGTTATAACAATATAATATATTATAGTATGTAAAATAATAGTTAATTATACCCCAAATTTTATCGGTTTATTTTTTAAACTTCTATAGGATGCTATAATATGATCATTCTCAGATTAATTGCATTTGTACTATATGTGTTTCAACTGAAGAAAAATGGAAAACGATGATACAAAAATAAATTAATTTTAACCCGGGTGAAATCCGATATAATACAGCAGCTAGTAATGAATAAATTATTTAATATGCCTAAATCTTGTAGTTGGTGATAAGTAATTGTTAGGTACATAAAAAAAAACTAATATTTGTTATTTGATCTAATCGCGGTAATATGTTTGATAAAAGCCAAAATATTTAATGGTCTGCAAACAGTTTAAGTAGATTATTATACTATTCAAGTGCTTCCAAAAACTGGCAAAAACAATAAATGGACTCAAATATGTACTGCATTTGTATGTTAGAAAACATATTCTATATCTAAGAAGTCAAATGTCATGGCCAGTAAATTTATATTTTTATCGAATAATTATTTAAAAATGAATTAATAAAATAATGGCTCGATGAGAAATTTGAATTAATAATCATAATTAATTTAATCTCTTTTCTCTTGTATAGAATATACAAATACCTATACCTACATTACATAGCTATTACATAACCATATATTATAGAGTCCATAAACGGAAAAATATTCAAATATGCTTTCCATATTTTTGAGCCTAATAGGAATACCTACATGGTTATATATATATACATATATAACTAAATAAATTTACACAAGATTAAAAATATTTACCCCATACCTAATACAACATGAACTAATGTATTTTTAAAGTCACTTAAATAAAACACATTAACACAAAATTTAAATAAGTTTTACAAAATTAAATTTAAAAAGAATATATAGTTAGGTATACTTTACATCAACCCTGCAGCTGTATAAATAGATTTTGAGTTTATACTTTATACTTGCACAGTATTATATTATAATTGTTGTTAAGTTATAAATATAATATAATATAATAATATAATTATAATACCGACGACCGACGTATTGTATAAGTGTATAACGGTGTGAATATAGGTTCGAGGTATAAAGCTAAAATGTTAAGAAAGAAGAATATTGAATAATCTAAATATTTTGAAAATTGTATTGTGTATTTAGAAATAAAAATACCGTACACGTAATGTCGGCAAGTTTCAAGTCTCTACGATGATTACATAATATTATGTTTTGAATAACAACAATATACTAAACTAAGATCATTATTTTTCAGGATGGAATATTTCGTTCAAAATTTAACTTATTTTTATGTTTATACAGAACAATTTTTCATGGATATTATAAAGAGGTATATTTTGGATATTTGTAAAATTTCTAAAAAAAATTCGTATGATAGAAATCTTATTATTGTTATTATAATAGATTTTGTGTATTGATACTTATTACATTTTCAAACTTTTTGACTAAATATTTTTTTCCTTTGGCCACAAAAAAACGAGGAATATATAAAAAATATATCGGAAACTATTTCTAGTATTCTTATAGCATTCCTAAATTGCTATACATTTAAATTGTAATAAATTTGAAGATGTTCAATATTAGGTATTGGCTTATTCTAACAATATTTAATATTACTGTTGCGCCAATTTTCAATTTATTTATTTATTTATTTATTTATTTATTTATTATTTGTATATTTGTAATTTAAATAGTTATTGTGATTTTTGACGTAATTTTGTGATGTGCAGGTGTTATATATTTTCTATTATATAGTTGTAGTTATTTAAGCGGATATAAACTTCAAAAACTAACATTGCACTTGTGAAGTTAGACACAACAAATTGTATTATTTGCGATACTTACGTTACGTTAAAAATAGACACAGAAAACCTAACTTCCGCTATAGTAAAAGCCACTTATACAGTTGAGGTACACCTGTACTTATGTCTATATACATTATACATAGTTCATTCGTTTAAACTGAGTGTCTAATCAAGGTTATTGAAATCAGTCTAAAAATGTAATAATCTCTTGTTTGTAAATAATTATTTTATGAGTACAAATTAAGTATAAATATATGTAAAATATTTCCCTTGGAATTAAGTGTTGTTCGTATTTTAAACGCAATGAAATCGAAATTACAACATTTGATTCTATGGAAATACGTGTCGAAAATAATTTAAAATGTAAAAATTGATTACAGAACGTTATTTATCTAATTAATAAAATAATTTGAAATGTACACGTACGAATAATAAATTATACAATTTAATTGAACTATTTGTTTGTGTAATATTAGATAATTATACTTTGGTATAATAAATAATACACATTTCAGTAATTTCCAATTATTTTAAGCGATACGTTTTAAATAATACCTCATTAATTTGTCCATAAAAAAAAACTGTAATGATATAGTTTATCTGCTATCAACAATAACCTTAAATCGCACCATTAAAGACATTTATTGAGATCATTTCTGAAGGTCAGTGTAATATCTACAGAATAATTAATTTGGAAATGAGTGTTAAACTTATCAGCTATCGGTATAGAGAATAAAAAAAAACAAAGGTTTAATTGGAAAATTACAGTATATGAAAAATAATAGGTAAGGTTTGTACATAACATTGATAACCAATATAATTTACTTGAGTGTATAGAGCTACCGGAAATCCATTTATAAATTATAATACAATATGATATCTTATACTATTAATTAATAGATAAATAAATTATGAATCTAATAAATTCTGTTTGAGCACTTAATGTGTTATCGCGTCACAAACAAAAAGTATCTGAGCTGTATATTATTTTATATTAATTATTCACCATAGGAACATATTATTATTATATTATAATTTACAATTTGTGATTTATTTTAAAAGGTTATTATTATGTAAAATTATTTCTCATCGTCAGGGGTGTGCGGTCGTCAACAAAGTGTCTTAGACTGAATTGTATATAGAATGACCTATATATTATATATTATACTTGTTCACGCGTACGTATACAAACGGTGAATGTATGACATATATATTGATTAAATATTATACTATAATAACTTTAGTAAGTAATAATAAATAACAATTATGTAAGCATACCTTAATATCAGCAAATGACCATATATTTTCTAGAATTCGAAGAGAAAAAAATCGAAACACAACATGCATCTGGAAAATAATATGTATGATATTTAAAATTTAAATTATCGTTCTCTCTGTGTAATATGCATATAATTTCACTGTACAATAAAAGGCGGCCAGGCAAAATAATAACACGTGTATCTGCATATGTTGTGCGCGTTTAAATATAATATAAAAGTATGGGACAATAATATAATATTATAATGGTTCGACTACTTAATGAAATAGGTACTATAAAATGAAAATAATAATATTATGGAAAGGCTATTGGAAAAAAAAAACCCTCGTCAGATTTTATACGACGCGTATACCTTATACCTTATATATTATTATAATCGAGTAAACACCTTTATATACGTATTAAACGACCGTCGAAATCGTGTGTGTCTCGTTATGTTATTATAGGTACCTATACCCTCCTACATGCGCCGCTTAATATGTACTCTCGCGATGTATAATTTAATAGTATTCTACACATAATGTCGTATTATTATATATTATGCGTTTAGGAGGCATATATTGTGTACACATATATATACATATAATGGCGACGGCCATCCGTAAAATAAACTGCTAACACAGTCGGTTGGTTCTACTAATTAATTTTTGGGGATGTCTGGCGCCACGATATCGGTGACCCATGCAAGAACGTCATATCCGGCCGCCGCAGAAGCACACCCCCACGGCCGACGCCGGCATCGGATTACGCAATTAGTCGCTATCGCGGGAGGTTCACACGCCCGATACGTCATCGCCGTGATATACGGTTATCGTCGTTGTTATACCATATTATATTATAATATTCAATTTGTTACCGCGACCGCGGTTTCGGTTGTGGTCGTCACCGCGTTATTGTTTTCGCCGAAACCCGGTAACTAGAATATATAATAATAAATATATTTATGCCTCTAGCATTTTATAATTCCACTGCGTACATTGCTCACAGGGCAATCGCCTTTCGAACTGAGTCTTGCAAGATCGAGGTCATACGCCGCGCAACGACATTACACAGGTATAAACGTTCAAAATTATCATAATATGTTATTTCACCTGTGCAGAGCAGCTTCCAAAGTTCTCGATTCGGCGCTATTCTCACTTGACAGCGGCTGTGACTTTTTGTAGCTCCGCTGCTCTATCTCGAGGGTTCATCCGGTACCTATACCATACCTATATAGATTATTGGCTCACATTTCGACTTCGGAATACTCTACCCCTATACGTCGATACCTGTACGCCCGGTCACTATAAGGTATACTTTATATATTGAAACTGACACGCGCACGTTTTACGAGACAATTTTTATTTTCGGCCATGGAAAGAATGTGTTTTCATATTTTACTCTATGCTACACAATAGACCCTTTCTGGGAATCAATAATCAGTATTTTCTCGTCCGATTTAAAATCTACAGTGTTGCCACTTTCAGTAGGTGTTACAAGCTTGCAAATATGATAATTTGTTTAAATCGTCAAAACTGTATTTTAGGTGAGGACAAAGTTACTTTGGTGAGACCCAATTTTGGGTTTCATGGCGCTCAACGTGTTGAGTGAGCACAATAATCGCATATTATATTATATCATATAGGTAGGTATTCATGTCGTCGCCGTATTATTACGGTTTATCGTTCGTCGCAGCTCGCGGACAAAGATGCCGATGAACTCGTCCACGTTTGAAAACAGCTACCTCTGTATTTAACCGTCGTCGCACGATTAAATATATTATATTGTCGTTTAACAATCGAAACGCTAAAAATTCGCTAATCGTCCGACTACAATTACATACTATACACGCGTATATACGCGACGTCGTGGCATACAATATATCCACTCTCTTGTGACTAATTGTGGTGTAAACGCGAACAGGCTTCCGGTGGCGTTAATTATCTACGCCATCGTCGTCGCAGTCGGAGAATATTATTATGGTTTACAGGAATAACACACGACGCCATTTAAACGCTGCAAGTCGGACGGGTATGCGTTTCGCCGCTGCGGATAATCGCAACAAGACATGTCGTACCGACGACGGTCGCCGTGACTAAAATACGCTCATATTAATATGGACTATTATAGATCTGCACGTCGGTCGTATTATCCGCGAGACTGCGATAATGATATGGTCCAGACGCTTTTCGAATATTGATCCGCGTTCCACTGCAGTATATCATGCGTGCATATGATATTAATATACATTGTAGTCATCGCGAGATTCGAACTTTGTGTAAGTATAGGTAGGTATTAAGTACCTATATATAGGTAATATTACTTATTGGTTATGTCGACTTTATAGTTTTCCGCCCGTTTATAAGACGTAAATTCGCCAGTGGTTTGTCACCCCGGTGCGATAATAATATCATAATATATAGCGTCGTCGTAAAAAATATAACGAGTAGCAACAGGTTATTATTATCTGCAGTTGCGATGCCCCTCTAGCGAGGACCAAACTTTGGAAACCGACCAACTACGCGCTAAAAGACTTAACAAGGCGACTGACGGGTGGTTATGCAATATTATTATTTGGGTATTAAATATTATATATATTATTTCCAGTTTGTGCGGTTTGAAGCAAGATCACGCGAACTGTATTTTCTGTGTGAGTGCAAGCAAGTATGTGTTTGAGTGTGTGTGTGTGCGCGCACAGGAGTGGCGGGAAAAGAAATATACGTCGTTTAAGACAAATTATAGCCGACAAAGTGGCACCGAGGTTTTTTGTCTTAATGGCTCGTGAAATAGCTCGTCTAGGAACCACGGCGTCAGACGGACGACGTATTATAGTTGTTATAATATAACGATGTGAGTACGAGCCATGTGCATTGTGCACGTTTACAAACGTATATATAACCACAATTGGTTAGTTTTTTGCTTTTCCAGACGAGCTTCTAATCTGTGTGTGTAGGAAGTAATTCTGTAATATGAAGACAACGGTTTGTCTGTCATGCAGCAATAATATGTATAATATGTATAATAACAATATAATATAAAATAGGTACCTACACTTAAGAAAATTTAATTGTTCACGACCGGAGAATATTTTTGGTCATATAATAATAATACTTCACAAGTCCAGCACTCATTATAAAAAAATTATATATCTATATATTATATATTAATTAAAAATTAGTTTGTATTCGAGCTTATAGCAATATTTTATTTTAATCTCAGTCCATTTTTGTTAAAAAATGTCAACATAAATTATAGACATCGCAGACAAGATGTTGTATTGTATAGACGAAATCACGCTTGATCACAGTTTTACATACATTAAGAAATACTTCATATGGCCAAACCGGTTAAATTCAAATTAAATGATCTTAAGGTTAGGTAGTATAACAGTGTTATATTCTAATAAATTGAAATTTGTTTATACAATACTCCTAGAATCACCTACCAAACCCATTTCACAAAGTCATAACCATTGTTGTTTGGATAAGTCGAGCTACGACAATTATAATAGAACCAACTATATATAGTATAATTATACAAAATAAAAATATATTATATAAAATCATTTAATATTTGAACAAAATATATGAATAAATTACATCGTATACCTATAATATCATAAATTTATTATTTTGGTTGTTTTATTTCAGAGCCTATGTACAATAATAACAATGTGTATATACCAAGGTTTCGGCGACTTATATTATACTTATTATATAGTAATTAGTAAATAACTACCCAATATGGATAATGCATTATGGGTAACGAGAGTATCATAACATCATATAAGTAAGTCAATACAGTCAATATATTTAACCAATGAAGCACTATATGGTATATTTACCATATAGTATATATATACCATATAGGTATATATACTATTGCTGGTAAGTGGTATTATAATTTAAGTATTTTATACATTTATACTCAGTGACTAAACGAGTTTATATGTATTATGAACATTTATTCAAACTATTCGCAGCTGTTTTATTATAATTATTTTTTTTTAATTAAGCCTTTATTTTATCCAAAGTATATACTTTTCACTTTATAATCTCAACTAAATATGTACTGAATATTATTATTTATCATAACATACTAGCTAAATACGTATAAGGCGTATATGGACAACTTTCAATTAATTTTGATAAACAAAAGTTTGAGCAGTTTAAAGTTTAAAGTATAAACTAAAATATAAATTTGAATTATTCTCATACTTTTCTACTATATAGGTAGTGATTGTCTATAATATAATCTTCGACTAACCTAATAAACATCATATTATATTATTGTCTTAGATGTAATAAAATGCAATAATTACCCAACTGAAAACTTTTCAAAAACGATATTATATTTGCTTAAAAAAATTAAAATATACAGTCGGATCTGTCTCGCGGTTGGGTGCACCATGTCAAAATAACATCATAATAATTACGATAAAAACATGTGCAACAAAGTACCTAATTCCAATGTTTATGGAGCAATAATATAATATTACAATATGTATTTTCGTTCATGAATATTACGGACCACGTGTGGGCATTAATCCCCTAATGGGCTTAAATCCTGGTCATTTTCTTTGTGTTGAAATATAATTCCATAAGAATGTTAATGTATATTTCGTTGCAGTATAATGTTTTATGAATATATAAATCCAAACACCGGGATTTATAATACGAACGTAAACCCGCGCTAACTTAAATAATATTATAATGTATATACGTAATTAGGTAAGTTACGACAACATTGTCCGAGCGAAACTTACGACCTGACCACACACTTGATTTTATCAAGTACCGCGGGCCGCAACTCGTCAAGTACCTACTTTCAAAACGGTGCAGGACACAGACCCCCTTTTTCGTCAAACGTATTTAAATAACAACAATAAAAAGTAATAACATAAATTTCAAACGAACAGAAGTTTAAAAATTGAATATTATTCTATTCATACCTCGTAGAGGTACGTCCTATATACAACTCGTGTGACTTTTATGACCTGGTATACCATAGTAATAATTTATAATTTATAATGTAATTTATACTTTATACAAACGAATTATACAAATAAAATTATTAGATAAAAACTATATAGGTACCTATATTATAATAATTAATTCGACCATATGATGACGCAAATGGCATCTTGTTATTTCCATTAAGGTCATGCTAAGTTTATTAAAAAAAATAATAATAATAAAACCAATGATAATTGATAGTAAATAATAACCCTTCAGCGTTTATAAGACGATATTATATTATTATAATGAAAATCAAATTAACTATAACATTATATAGTGGCAATTATAATACATTTTAACTTTTAAAAACAACAATTACAATATCGTTTGCTAAATAATTATTAATGATATAATCGCAGACATAATAATTTCTAGTAATATTTATCTATGCGGGTAAGTTTTTTGAAACGCACCACACGATATCCAGACACAAACCAGCACAAACAAATGGAGTAAATTTCGTTTCGAAATTCCAAAAGTGAGGGTAAAGGGTCATGAAATTACAATATTATATTAATGTCGGTTATGGTCGTCCAACCAAATCTCGGTACGCACTTTTTTGAATGAGTAGACGATATGATTATAATATATTTTCCGGTGTTAATTAATCTCTTTTGGAGTGCGTTCGTACGCATTATTCGACGGGGAAACAAGATGAATAGGTAGAGGCGTAGAGCTGATGATTAATAGTTGATTCACTGAAGTCGTAGTGTCGTGTCATAATCGTTTAGAACTTATGTTTGAAACCGATAGGAGGATATATGGGGGTGTCGAAATCATTGGTGTCAAACGAAGAAAATTGGGGAGGGATGGACAAAAACACGCACCAAAGAATAATTCAATCATTTGGATGTAAAGAACGAATCCAAAACACCTAACTACACTCTGTAAAAATGTCAACTCACGTGTATTATAGCAGGTATATTATCATATAACAATAACAATAATGTATAATATTATTAAGCATAAAACGACTTAGTTTTTTATCGTTTAACGCTGCACGTAATTCATTATTATTTATTGATATTGCACTGCAGTATATTATGTACTCTACAGAAATCCATACTCAAGTCTACGCTACTTAAGCGTTAAGCCATCAAAAAACAAAAAAATAAAATGTAACATACAAGTAAGCATATTATATATTACATTCTCATGATCTCATATAGGGATTATCGAATAATCACAATAACGTAACAATTATTAAATAATATTATTAATAGTAAACTCTATACCTACACTAAAATATAACTACTCTACACATAGTAGGTACACAATGTATTGTATAAATGGTCGGAACAAAATTTTAATTGAACATTAATTTCATAAAGACGAAAATTAGGGTGAAGTATTAGATGTGATTACAAAATAGTATTATTTCCTGCCTAATTTAAAGGATTCGAATTTTATAACAATCGAAAATGATGACGCCGATCAGAGAATATTTATATTGTATACACTATACATGCATAGACGTTGAAGTCTAGGATTTTCGAATAAAAGTTCCACCTTGATCGATCGGTAGGTACTGTGCGAAATTCCAAAATCAGTATGTATTAATAATAATTATGTTTATGTGTATAATAATATATAATATATAGGGTGAGACTTGGCTAGAAATATAAATGGTCATGGTATACAATAATATAATTAATAGGTTTGCGCTCCATAGGCCACAAGAGGAAACTTCATGTTGACAACATAATATATTCTGTTCGAAAAATAAATCGAGCGCCCTGTGGCAACTACTGCCCCTACAGTAGATTCGTCACTGATAATATAGCTTAGGTACAAGTACAATAATAGTAATAATTTAAACCACGATATTTACTATCGGTATTTACCATCTGACACCACAGGCACGCATGTAAGCGTTTTAATTACTCGTGCATACATGCATATTATAATATTATTATGTTTGTATTATACACCGGAATAGTGAACGTAATTAATCGAATAAACGAGCGCCGATCGCCTATATACATTATAGGTATACATACATACAACCATCAACATACATACTTAAAAAATAAAATATATATTATTCACAAGCAACAAGGTGATTCGCCAACCATGCTCAGTGTCCAACCACTATTTTATCTCTTAACAATGCATTTATCGTAATTCTGATTTTTAACATTTCTAAGTACGTTTATTAGGTATTTTTTAAATTATGGTATTGTATGTATACCTATAATAATACTATAATATGTAAAAATCAGAATTTTAATAAATTAGTAATTGAAAGAAATAATGTAGGTGATGACTGATGACCATGCTTATGGTGAATCCCCCCCTTGCAGTTGTATATATTTAGCCATTTAGGTATTTATAAAATAAATACCTGTATATATACGTATTAATTATTCTAATATCTAAGTTTCATACGCAGGTATTCAACAGCAGCGAAGGAATTTTATGGTAGTGCTGCAGCTGACGACGGTGTGACTATTACGTCTGCAACACTCAGTATAATGTAATGTGTGTGCTGTGCGCACGACTATACAGCGTGATGGTGGTAGGCTATAAGTTATAACAACATCAACAAGCATACAATGAAGTTATCGAGATCGTTTACAGTCGATGCAAATGTGGTCGGATACGCGTTTAATTAGCTGACAGTGATGTATCTTATATTATTATTATTATCATCGTCTTCGTATAATAAGTTATACGTTTTAATGTTTTATTATACACCTATATACCTATACAAAACAGCTATTATATAGTAGCTCGCTGTCGACTCGATAATATTATATAATATTATACGTTTACGATAATTTATACATTATACATTTATACGTGTCTACTGCCTAAATGTATATTATATAATAATATAATAATAATATGGAGGCAAACGTGTGTGGGCCCCAAACCACTGTTAAGGTGATGATTGTTTACGACCAGTTTTCAATGATTGTTTCTGTTGTTTTACGCGTATTCATCCGTATTATACTGCTGCAGGTTCTCAGACAACCCTAAAAAAAAAAAATAATAATAATAATAATAAGCGATAGCCGTGGTCGTGATCATCGCGTGGGGGTATAAACGCGTCGTATATATTATCGACGGCTAATTAGATAAAGCAGCTACTATACTGCTCACTACGATTTCTTATATGTATTTACTTACATATATATATACTTACACTACCTTCTATATTATATTATAGGCACCAGTACATGTTTACTTTTTAAGTTTTTGTTTGCGTTTCTACGCACCAACTATAATTATATAACATGACGAGAATTTTATATTTTAGATACATATTATATATTCATGGGGTAGCACCTTATACTCAGTGTAAGTTCTAGAAATCTCATTTTTATCCTGTAACTGATACACAATAACGCTTTTGAAATAAAATTATTTTAATTTTCAACTATACTCACAGTTTGTTATTCGTCGTACACCTATAATAAACCGTACGTAAAATATTTATCATTCGGCATATACCGGTCGGTGGTTGTCGAATAAATCCCACATATCTGAGCAAAATTATTTCAACTTAAAATCTAGAAACGTAAAAACATATTTTTTAATAGCATTTTAAAATGTATCTATACAGTATTATGACCTCATACCTACACCTATTTAAATTTTAATACCTACTATAATAGATTACTATAATATATGAATAATTATTGTTGCTATGATATTATGTAGCTTTCATAAACTTACAATTTTCTTTTATAATAAAACCTATACTTGTAATAAAACTTATATTAATATTTATAACTAAAATTAATAATTATTTTTAAAAATTAATTTTTAATTTGGTTATTATAACTGTAATATTATCATGGCAGTGACTTGGTGTAATAAGTATACCGGTGGGGGTATGACGAACAAATATTATGCGTGGCCCTCTTACCAAAATCCTTTAAAAATACCACTCACTATTAGCTCGTTAGTATTTTTAAAAATTCAACACCAAATTGGTTACTTATCCATGTATATTAATCATTATTAAAGCGGTAAACAATTACCCAAAGATGTGTTTCATTACAAATTAAAGTATATACCTACATTACAACTTACAAGTATATAACAAAACGTTCTATTACTATTCGAATAATTATTCAGCTCTTTTGTATTTTCTAGAATACCTTTTTAATACAGAGTATTTGTCTGGTCTAGTGACTAGAAGACTGAACTCTAGTCAGTTATTATAAAATCAGTATTTTAACTTTTTTTTTGTCGTTTTTAAAGAACATCTTATTGCCATATTATAAATCCTCCTCCATTCTTCTTTATTCTCCACTACCTCCTTCCAGTCCCGGTCACCATAGTTGTCTCATCTGCAGGCATTTAGGAAATTTTTTCTGATACCATCCACCCACTGTCAAGTTACCCTACCCATCAACCCATCAGCCTTTTCCTCTTTGAGGTTCCTCGGAGCACTCTTAATGTACCATAGCATTGTATTATATATACATTGTATAAACTGAAATTAAGTCTTAATTCATACAATCATACTTGACATGACCTAGTTTTATATATTATCTTCGCTCCAATTAAAAATGTTTTTCTGGACGTACCTAAATGTACCATATGTTGTACGTTTGTAAGAGGGAGAATAGATATAGTGATTAATTGTCTCCGTCTTACACACGTACAATATAGCAAATTTTCGTTCACTAGTTTCAATAGGGTGCTGTCATTTTTGATTTTAGAGTGAATTGACCAATCATCAAACTTTTAGGTAACAAAATATTGTTATTTTGTTTAGTTTATCTGTGTTCTCTCGTTGGTTTTTTACGATATTTTAATTTTTAAGTGAATTATCAGTATGTAAAATATTAATGTTTGAAAATGCTTATAACTCACTTAAAAATTGAAATATCGTAAAAAACCAACGAGAGAACATAGATAATGTTGTTACGTAAAAGTTTGATAATAGGTCAATTCACTCTAAAATCAAAAATGACAGCACCCTATTGAATCTAGCGAACGAAAATTTGCTATGTCGTATACGTGTGTAAGACGGAGACAACACATGCGGGTGCGACGTCCTCTTAACAAATAATTTAATATTAAAATAATTCTAATATGTTTACTACAGCTCATAATTAAATAATGATAACTGGCGAGTGCGGCACTGTAGCACGAAAAGAAATAAACATTTTTATCTTTTTTTCAGACGAAATATTATTATATTGTTAATATTGTAGAGATAAAAAAATATAATCAAACGCTTCGGCAATCAGCCCATCGTCATCATCGCTATAACGGCGGCCCGTAGCACCTGTGATAATTGCAGCTATGGTTATTATTACAATATAATGTAATAAGACTCGAAAAAAAAAATTCATAAACAAAATAAAACATGTTCTACGTATACGAGGTGTACCAAATGACTTGGTTGTAAAATTTGTTATTTTCACTTGCGTAGCCCATATTTTAATTTCACTAATTTATACGTTAACCGACGTGGACTTTGTCTCCAATTATCATCAAATTAAACGTATAATAATTGCGTAACAAAATAGGTATTCACGAAAAATAATAATATTATATTATAATGTGTATAGAAATAACGATTAGTTCTTAGAAAACTAATATACTTAATACCTATTATATTGAAACGGTTTTAACACTCGTGGTACATACTACAATAATTAACGTCGACGATAATACGATATAATCATAAATGCTTAATATTATAATATACTAGTTTTATATTATTTTCGTCTATCCAGGTATTTGGGAATCGTTTTTCCTCGTCACACATTCGACGCCTGAACACAATTATATTATACTAGCTTGTTTTTTCGTATTCACTTTACGCAACCATCGATATAATATTATAATGTTTACGCATATTATATTATATAGAAATCGATAAGCTTATAATATTATACGGTACATAGTTTATCAACTATGTATATTAATTATAACAACACGTGTGTATATACGTGTAGCATACCATACATCGGCGAAAATATCACTTTGGAAATAAAATAAAATACGATATGTTAAGTATTACACCGTTATGACACCGTCAATTTTTAAATCGGAATAACTAATAACTTTATACTCGTTTAGATTGAGTGCATAGGTATAGACGTATAGTACCTATCAAAACAAATTGCAACCACTTCGCAGTTGGCGTCTATTATCGCGCCCAACTACAAAATATATTAATTGGTCGTGTACGACACATATTATGCTTATTAGTTATTATATTTTAAAACATCGCATGTTATATTAGGGCGTAGTATAATAATACATATTAATATATTGAATATTTTACTGTATGCCATTTATTCGTGTCCCGATTTCTGCAGCAGCAGCAGACACACTGCCGACATCATCATAGCCCATAGATATAATATACATGTATACGTATGGCCGATAATACACATTTATTATAATATGGGCAGTGACTAATTAGACTCGGGCAAGTGGGTTTGTATAATATATTATTATTATGCATATCACACGACTATAATAATATACTATTAATTATTATAATATATAGGGAAAAGATTGGGTGCGCGAGAAAAAAAACCCATATAGTTAGCGCGCCCACGTCTGTTCGAAATTCACGTATGATTTGATTTACGCGACTCGTAAAAAAATTTCAGAGTGGAAAAAAAATCGTACGTTCGCAAATTGGATATAAATTGCGTACCTATTATATTTCTATATGTATAATAATAATAATATATAAATGTGAACACGAACAGGCGTTAGCAGAGTTGTAACTGAAACGACGGGCGACTACTATGGCGAGCGTCGGAGCGGAGACGACGCGAGCGTATTATATTATATACGCCGAAACAATAACAATGGCAAGTTTATCGACACAGTATTGTAAAGGGCGAATAAAAAAAAAAATAAAAAATAAAACAGTGAACGACGATAGTAATAATAAATATTATTATCGTCTGCGGGTTTCGTATATTATACGGAGACCGGGGAAAGAAGAAGAAAAAAAAATCGGTTGCGTTTTATATTAATCGGAGCCAATTAGAAGATTTGTATTAAAAACTATGCAGGTTTTGTCGACACAACATTTTGAATAGCGTCGAGCTCGTTTGTCCAGCCAATTAGGTCTGTTTAAAACGAGTTTACACAGAATCCTCGGCACAAGTGCGCCCGGCGTCCGCACGTACCTAATATATATTATATTATGAGAGAAAAAAAAACACGCGCGTCGCCGATGCCAGGAAGCGAGCAGTAAAAATATATACACCATATAAATAACAAGTCGGTATCGGTATAATATTATTATTATTGTTTTATACCCATATATGCGATTCGAAATGCACACGAGACGAGAAAAAAAAATATCCCAAAAAATCATTTATCCGTATAATATACGATAAGTTAGAGAGTCCGAGTACCGCAGCCGTGGTGTAAACTCGATTTGCGCAGTCGAGTCGATTATAAAATTCGTCAGATCGATATTATAACAATAATATACCAGCATAATATTAAATTATATTATATTATTAATTATTGTTATTGAATTTGATATCGTCTTAGGACCAACGGTTTTTAAAAAAAGCCGTACACTATTTGTACATTTTCACAGGATTTTATGAATAATAATATTATTATTATACACATACGAATCGAAATAGCAATGCTTTTTCCTCTATACACACATCCGAGTGGAGACGCTATAAATATGAGAACGAACACGAAAATGGGCCAAACAGAAAATAACTAATTAAAATTCCGAGGTGGACATTTTTTTTTCTCCCCGACTGCTTTCGAATCGATTGTATCTATTTTAATGAGGGTATTTTTTGTTTTATTATTTTATTACGGACAATCGGGGACCGGGAGCGTATATAATATAGATAGGTATACGGATGCTGCAGTATGACGAAGTGAGGTCGAAAGAATTTCATGTCTCGAATGCTGAACATAAGGAGAAAAAAATGCGTCATAATTTGATCTCGTCGATAGTTGTCGGATAGTTTGATCGATATATTATTATTGTGCAACCACGCGCGAGATGAGGTGTGTTTTCGATCAGAAAAAATATTTCAATGAAGACACCCACGAGAAATATATTACTGTATGTGAGTACAATATTATACATTTCAATAGTTATCACCTATCACTAATCATATAATTTAATATATTATCTTGTTGACAATTCGGTTTATTGAGTTCTATAAACAATATTTTATTCAAACAAATCACTTAGGTACCTATATAAAATTTTAATATGCATAAGTTTAAATCGCAGGGTACAATTGTTGGGACGAGGGGAAAGCTAACATTTTAAAATACGATATCAAAAATGTTCTTTGTAATATGCTGCAGTCTGCATACATTATTTTTTAGGGGCTTGAAAATCATTTTTTATGGGGGGAGGGGATCTCGCGCCGACCAACGGCAATCAAAACATACTATATACAATATATAGTAACGGGTAAAATGTAATTTCTGTTTCAAATCAAACTACTTTGACTAATATGACAAAGTTACAAGAACCGCAGCACAGACCATGCAGCTACAGAATTTAAAGTCTCTAGAGGAATCGGTGACCTGAATCGGTATGAGTCTATATTATATAACTATGTGATATTATGATATCGTGTACCTACCACTGTAATTATCATTTATCTCCTGTATATTATTTCAATATTATCATGCTGTGATTGCGCGTGCCGAGCCGCAGTGAATTCGCGGAGCAAAAAGAAACGCGAGGAGGTAAAAAAACGAATCGAAAACGGCGCGACAAACACGATATTCCAGTTTAGATCGTACCGTACAGATCGCGTCGATCGCCGCCGTCGGACCTCCGGCGCGGGACGTGTGACTCACGAGTCATCGTCGTCGTCGCCGCAGAGTTGAGCTTAAAACGGCGGTGGCAATATCGTATTGATACATAGGTAGGTACGTATTTATGGCATAGCCGCCGTGGTCGGCCATTGTTCCCGCTTGCTGACACCGGTCTGCTCGCTAAAAAAAAACAATAATAATAACAATAATAGTAAATAAAAAACAAATCCAAGATACCTGCCTATACCTACATACTGTAATAATATAATACATATATATTATTATTTAATGCATCCCGCGGCCTTTACTCCGGCATTCAAAAGTCTCGTGCAGGCGGCGCCATAAGCAAAACTAGGGGGGGGAGCTGGGGGCTGGAGGCCCAAAACTTGTAATAGCCCCCGCAAAATAAATTATTCAATTCTTTCATAAAATATTAACAAATCTTTAAAAATTAAACAGTACTCCGTTTCTTATTTTTTTAAACTTTTATTTTATACTGCCCACAGAGATAGGTATAAGTGGAATAAAAATCCCGTGAAAAAAATCCCTGACCTTGGACAAAATAATCCTCAGACTACAATATTACTGACAACCACATGGCATTTTTAAAACTTAATTAGTGTAATTATTACATTATTAATATTAAATTACAAATATATTATTATACTTGTATAATGTAGGTATACTTTTCATTAGAAAAATTAATAGAAAATAAATAATAATCAAAAATTAACAATAATATTGTTTTGTTTTATATCACGATGCGAAACAACATATGTTGATAGTTCTATTAAAATATTACTGATTAGAGGTACCTACATGTAGGTCCTAAATTCATTAACTATTTGTTTAATAATGATTTATTTTATTTGATATATCGATCATTCGAAATATTTTTATTTTATAATCTTTTAAATATTGTATCTATCTATATTAAGTAAAATCTACTTCTAATAATTATTATTATTATTTACATATCGTTAAAATATTATTATGAAACGTAATATTTTATTTCGGCCTTCGGGGATATATTATAATATATAATATAAAGGTATAATAAGTAAAAAATATTTTTGTTTATGTTTGAAAATTATAGTATAAATGTTAAAAATTAAAGTATAATTAAATACTTGAGTAAATAAATTATTGATTCTGTTTGTATGATTTTTTTTATATTTTTAAGGGGGAACATATATGGGGGTGTGGGGGCTACAGCCCCCAACATTTCAGCCCTAGTTGCTCTACTTGGAGGCACCTTTACGCCGTTTACCATCTAGCAACCACTGCCTCCTACGCATTTTTGTTATATACATGTCTAATCGTATAATAGGTACATGTATTATTAATCCGACAGACGAGGCTTGTGGGGAGGCAGAATTCGTAAGATATAATGGTTCTGACATGACCCACGCACAATGCTATATTTGTGCTACGGTGCTGCAGCTAGTATTTATCGTAGTTTTACATATAATACATATATTATAAATCATGATATTATACAGGAAGTCAGAAGTGGGTCCGAGCGCAGTTGCTTGACACATGACAGTTGATTTGGAAAAAAACTAGAGTACATACGTAACTAACCTGAAGTACTACACGGTGGGTACCTACTCCATACATGATGGTATAAAGAAAAAATTGAGTTCTTTTGCACATAATATAATTACAAATAATTATTATTACACCTCATGTTACAGTATAGTGACATCCATAGATATAATTATGATTTATGGTGACAACTGACAATCCTATATTATATAGGTTCCGTTAGAAGAAGAACCTATACAATTATTACACATTTTTATAAAATAAACAAACGGATAATGTTGTTTTTTTAAATTGTTTTATGTATCTCAGATACGGAGGACTGTAAGCCCATCATATGATAAGATAGTGAACCGTTTCCACTTAAAAAAAGTAGTAGGAGCAAGCTGATAATTCTGAAAAAGTACCTATGATGAATTAAGTATTATAGACGTACTTATCGATAAGTTTTAACACGAGAAAAATAACAATTATATATTATATTATATGGTCTCACCATGATGGAGGATAGTTTAATGTTTATATTATATAGATTTCGAAAAAAAGTGTCCTATAACTTATAAGTCATAAGGACACTATTGTCTATAAGGGACCTTTGTTATGATAGTGCATTGAACTTGTTAACAGGTATTAATGCATTTGCATTTGCATATGAAGAAACTTTCAACCAATTTTTAATGTGATCTTGGAGCTTTGGATGTTTCGTGTAGTTTGTATGTATAGGTTTCTATTACAAGCCATCCCGGACAATTTTTGATAATTCTTATGGGCCCGTTTTATAATATTTGCAATTTATTTAAATTAGTTTGTGCACTTCATATGCCCCATATAGGACTATATAACCCAACCCCTTATATATAGGGTGTTTCATATCGTTATATATGTGAATCGAGCGACGGCATACAATAATTAGCCCACATCGATGATTTCGGGGCAGATGGTTGTCATATCGTCCGGTTATAACCCAATTAATAAGACCGATAATATTATATATGGATATATTATAAAAATGTCGACCGTGACGTGGTAAGCGCGCAGCACTTCCTTGACAATGGAGTGATTTTATTAAATGGCTCTCAAATATTTTATAAGCCACTGGGGCCTCTCACTACTACATTATAATAAATAATAAAACTTACGATGTGTATAAATATAATATCGTATCATAATATATCATGTATAATAAATATTACGCGTTTAGGGGGTTACAAAGTTTACCGGTTTCGGGTATGGACACGAAATATTGTCATATATATACGCGTGTAGCACTGTAGCAGAGTTTTGCGGAGTTGCAATCTCGGTGCAGCGGGGATAATAATATAGTATAATATCATATACTGCTGCAGTGAGCGAGTGTATATATGTATACTATTATCATTATTATTATTATTAAATAACAATAATGGCGTTCTCCTCTACGGGGCGCGCGACAATAATGGTGTAATAATAATGACGACGATAGTAATAATAATATAATATAGTATAATACCAGACCGTGGAATAATTTTTAGATTTATAGAGTGTGTGGCGGCGACGACGACGACTACTACGACGACGGCAACCGTGTAGGTATATAATGGTATATACCAACGCGGAGGAGATAGCTGCTGCTGCAGCTGCGCCGCCGCTGCTGTTTGGCTCGTTTGTTCCTGTCCCCGTTTGTCCCCGCGGCCATTGTCTACCGTATATAATAATATACCGGCCGAATCAATGAGCCTTGAACTTGCGCAATCGGTTAGACGACCGTTTAGGCTTTCTGTGTGTGTATAGAGCGTATAGTATATAATATATAATAATATTATACTTCTTTCGTTATTTTATATATAATTGCCCGCGCTCACATTCTTCTCGTCGCTCAGCTGGTACACTTAGTGTGTGTGCGTTTCGAAACAGCGCCTGTTGCTATACTTCAGCTCATTCCGGGCAAACAGGACCGGATTTAGGTATGCGCGGTGGTGAACCCCGGTTGGAAAATCTTGCAAATATAAACAAGGATATATTTGTTGTTTACTAATACAATAAGATGATAATACTCCGTGATGTTGCAGTTTTTAGTACCTATATATTTATAGTGCCTATATTGAAATTGCAGTACATTTTAAATTGTAAAAGAAAACATAAAAATATTAATCGGCTTCGGTAAATGGATACAACATATTTAACCATCGTGTTATAAAAATGAAAATATTAATAAACATCATGCGAATTTTTATCTATCGCAGAATTATTAGTTACATTTCGAGATACAATATTGAAATATATTTTACGTTCGCCGGGTGGACATCGTTTGAAATCCCAATCATAATATATTACAAATATTAAACTCTATATATATTAAATAGTATATTTAAAAATTTTAATTCATATACATATATATACGAAAAGCTATAGTTATATGTAGCTATAACTATATACACCTAGCTTATATACTAGGCATAGTAGGTACTTACTAATAACCTATTATTATATTATAATCTACAGAAGAGGTGGAAGTGCGTTTCATGTACTATATCGTATATATATATGTCGACAGAAACATATGATTGTTATTATTTGAAAAATCGCGAGACCACCAAACACGGCAGAGGCTGCTGAGTGCTGAGCTATCTTGACAAACGTCTATATTTGCATCTGACATGTGTGAAGAACGTGAAGGGCCATAGATTCTTCAGTGTGAAGTGTTATACACTTATACCTAACAATGATTTTAGTTTACTGAGTTCACTAGTAAATGATTATCGATTGGTGTTTAATTTTGACACTACTGGCTACTGCGGTGACAGTATATTATTATATGCATTTTTAATAATATTATTTTTTATTATTATTATTTTAATAATATTATTGTATATTATTTTATGCATTGGGTCACACGTGCGAGTATTGGTGATACAAACATAAATGTACAAAAGATACGGTTTATCTCTGGAACTTAGATATATAGATAACGCCAACCGTCCATGAATCCATTGGATGGTGCGGCGATAAAGGACACACGATAAAATAAAGGACATTCGCTATTCAGCCACGTGGAGGCCAAATCGCAAGTATAATAACATATTATTTTTATCAAACATCCCGGCGATATATTATCTCATCCGATACGCACGCGGTGGCGGTTACTCTGCAAGAGAAGTAAGTATATATATATAATATATGATATACACGGATTCAATTGACCCCCGAAAAATATTTCATTGAAATACATTCTAATTCGATTAACATAATGTAATAAAAATACATCATATTATATGGGAGATGGTATAAGAGTAGGTACCTACACCTATGTACGATGATTAGTTTTATTGACATTTTGTATAAATTGAATAAACCGAATGGGCTTCTACAAATGTATCTAATTACCTAAATCTATGTTATTACTTATCATATTAATATTATAATATAATGTATATTAGTTTATAATAAAAATACATGATATTATTGTGTAAAGTATTGGCGTACTACTACAGTCCATAATAATTCCAACTTGGCGTGCGATAACTAAATAGGGTTTTAAGAGATTTTTGCAGAGAGGGGCTAGAACAAATCAAAACTGCGCCTTGTTCCATTATGGATGAGCTTGGGTCGCTTAGGGTATATACCCTATACTCCTGCATAATATAGATACTGTTATTACTACAACACCCAGTCGACGTTTAACTCTTATAAACAGCTATAGACGCAATGACTTAGTAATATAATATACAAAATGTCCACAGACCACTGGATTCGTTATATTTCTACTATACTAATAAGTCGATCGAGCTGCAGAGACGCGAAATATAAACGAGTGCTGCCATCTGCCGTTTTTGTGAGAGATCGCACATACACACACACACACATGCCATTTACACCATGACAAGCGAACTATACACTCGGTGACTTCAACAGTGGTGTGCAACGATGTACACAGTACGAGTGGTGTTGTCCCTCCTCCGCCAGTCCGTCGTCGCCGCCGTCGCAAGACCGGACGTCCGATCGCGTCGACCGACTATTATATTATTATTATTATTACGTGCCACCGCAGCCAATGGAGTCGGTCGGTAGGCGGAACGATATACGCTCACCGCGCTAGACAATGAACACATTAAACGACTGACGAGGCATATGTGAGGCGGAATAATAACTGTACTTCCCGACTGTATAATATCTGAAATTCATGAGCTCGCGAATAGGCTTGTCAACTGCAGCAGGCGGTTGCGGTCTCCGCGGTGTTTTTCGCTATCTTTACGTACATAATATAATATACTTACATAAAAATAGGTACACAACAATAATATTATATGCGTATATACACGCGATACGACTCCGTCCTCGGCGGGTAGTTTCCCTGCATCTTCCTCGTGCACGCCATAAAGGTACACGTCACTCGGATTTTTATTTATTACTTTTAGTTTTAGTTTTTGAAATGTTTACTTTTCATACCGCGTATGATATTATAATTTATAAGTGTATATAACGCACTGAGAATTTATTATGACGTGTATGGTCGTATAATTATATAGGTATACGATAGAAGATATAAATAAATAAATAATAATAAATATATACGTAGGTACTATATAGGTAATAGGTATAGCTGGTATACTGCACCTATTTGATACCTATATAATATAACATTGCGAATTTCAATCAAGTCGTTGTAATTACTGTTGTCTTCGCGAAGTGCAAACTGATTTGTATTACGAAAAGGTTATAGCCTATAGTTACATAATATACGATATGTAAATGTAAATATGTATGAGCTTTGAAAACTAAAGTACCTAGATGGCCTAGCTATTTAACCATATAGCGTTATATAAAAATCTCCAGTTTTACCGATGTTGCTGAGTATCTATAGACACGTATTTAATATTTATGTACCTACCATAAAAAAATCGCATACCAAAGCCAAATTAAAACTTAGGTTTATGCATAACGATTAAGGAAGTCGAATTTGTATACCTATATACACGGCTATCTTTATTGTTTACTGCATATTATAGTGTTGATATGATATGCATGCAGGCAATAATTATTGTAATAATAATTAGGTAAATGCCAATATAAGAGTATAAGCAATACAAATTTGTTGTATATAATACCTATATACGAAGAAATAAATTGATTTATAAATGTATACATTTTAACAGGTGTTACTTCTTACTTTTTCATTACATTTTATGAATTTACGATTTTATATTTTGTTATAATATTAAGTAAATATACCTGATACCTATATTATATAGGTATTATAGGTAGTTGGTAGTCGGTATATTCAATATTGGGTACCTACCTAATTGTATTTTAATCTTTATCAACAATCACACGTCTTATCGAGTCAAATCGTTCAAGTATGTAATTTTATTAATTTAGTTTTGAATATATCGCATTCCCATTCCGAGTTTTCATGCAACTTCTTATCTGATATTTTTATTTTCATCCTTGGAACATTTATTTTATATACGATTAATTTAATTTTATGTGCGTATTATATAATATGTATATGTAGGTACCTACATCAAACATGTGTACTTATGAAGGTGCTTATTGCTTAGGTATATATGAATATATACTTAATAAATCACGAAATTGTCCATTTTCAGTATTTTTGTCTGTATAGAAGTATTGTACGAGACATTTATAAGACATAAATAAACGATAAAACTAGTTTATCGTCTGTAACTTTGTTTAAAAATTAAAAATGTACTCGAATATTTGCGGCGGTGTTCAAAACTCAATAATCTATCTAAACCATACATCTGCAGATATATGTTATGCGTTTTGATATTGGTAATTTGTCCGGAGCGGTCCAAACGGTAACGCCTGCACAGATGCACATGAGTTATTAAGTGTATTTCAAATTAATATTAATAAACACATATATAGGTATACGATCGTTTATACTATATTATAATATACGACTTAGGTATATACGTTGTGCACCGCGCCGCGGTGATAATTACTTTTCAAAAACCGCCCCGCGGCTAACCGGAAACAATAACGTATCACCGCACTATATAGGTACTAATGTACCATATATTATAATACATATAGGTAGGTACTTAAATTTACTTCGGATTAAATTGTATATTATATATATATTATAAATTATAATATAGCGTGGCAATAATATAAGTGCGGCGTGTGTGACGTTTGTGATGTATTAGAATAATAATGTAATAAAAATTATATGACGTGCGTGACGCGGCGAGCGGAATGTATAGGTACCTCCTATACTATATTATTATAAACTGGGTATGGGAAAATATAACAATAATTATTGCAAGTTCAGTCGTATACGCGTTGTACATATATATAATATAAATATATATTTATTATTATATTGGCAAAGCGTTCCAGACGATAAATCAACTATATATTATTATATGTGCTGAAGCAGTATATAATATTACAATAAAACATCTCGTATGTGTAGTATACTGCAGGCAAGGGGGAGCTGCGAGCTGTTTAAGGTTATAGGGTAATGAGAATAATATGTAGGTATGAATGCGCGTATATTATATATGGAGGGTCGGGGGGTGGGGATGGCATCCATCACCAGTTTCCTATATATACCACCGCAGCTATATATTATGTACGTATTTATAATGATATTATATTAGTGTGTATAGTGTCGCACTGTCGCGGCCGAAACGGTTTCTATGACAATACAATATTATTATTATAACAGTAATATAAAGGTTGCCAAGTTACTATACAGCCATATAGGTTATAATAACTTACACATATTATTATTATTATTATATTGCAGCAACGGTATCAATATAATATTAGTCGGTCGGCGAGCGGCGGAAAGAAGTCCACCGACGGAAATACATAATAATATAATGTTATTATATTACAACCTATGCGTATATATATATTTATACTTATAAACGTTATAGAAACGTGATGCCGCCGCTCGTTATTAAAAAAAAAAAAATCAAATCAAATCAAATAACGAACCGAACCGCGTTTGCGGTATCCTATTCGCCTTCGACATATAATAATATAACATAATATAATATATTTATATATAAACGTTTGTGTAGCATTATACGCCGCGATATGTCCTCGCCGCGCACTCCTTTTTAAGGGTATACTCGTCGAAACCAGCTGTGTGCACGTCGGTCGAGAGAGAGACAGAGATTTCACATATAGACGAGCCGCCGTGGACTATTATATTACTATTATCACCGTCGCCGTCGTCCACTCGCGTACATAATATATATATATATGTGAGTATGTGTATTATATTATATTATGTAGGTACTATCGTAATTTAGTCGACGTACGTCTTATTTAATCGAGATCGACCGGACACTACGTGGTCGCAATTCTATTCGCCGGTGAGTGCATCATATATTTTATATATATATATATATATTATTAAGTACCTATACCTATATCGTATCGTACGTATTATATATATATATATTATTCCGTTAACGTCGCCGCCGCACTGCTGCACAGTCGTTTAGAAAGCATCGATCGCCACTGCCGCCGCGCGCACACTTGAGTGGAACACGACGATTATAATGTACCACAATATAATGCGTGCAGTGTGATTGCGCTCTATAAACGCGTATCGATCGTTTTTTTTTTTTTTTATTATTTCCTCTTTTTATTTCGGTCTGCGAGTGTTCACAGGACATAATAATATTACACATAATATACCTACAGCAGTATATTATCGTCTAATATCATGTCCAAGCGACCAGAGGTCGAAATGGCTTAGAACAATAGTGCAGGAGGGACGGAAAAATATGTAAATTATAAAAAGTGGAGGCATGCCACCCCCCCCCCCCCNTCTCATCGGTAAACTCCACCACTTTGACCACTATACGAGCGATGTATTGTACTTACATAATAATATAAGTAGGTATATGTGTTACATTATTATGGGAAAACGCATATCGTCCAGGCGACGATTTTCGCGATCCAACTGTGTAATTTTAGGTATAGGTATAGGGCCGACGGTATTGAAAATAATTTACGGTATTACGATATTTGAAATCAATACCGGTTTGAAACGGTATACCGTAAAAACCGAAATGATTAGGTATACCGTAAAAACTGAAATGTTTCCGGTATACCGAAATACCGATGTGGAACGGACGGTACGGTATACCGAAATAATAAATAAAATCTACCTAGTACCAATATATTTTTCGGTTTACCATTTATACGTTTTGTACGGTATACCATTTTTTAAGCTATTATGCATAGCCAGCTGGTGTGGGGACTGAAAAAAAATGTTTCGTATAACGAAAAAGAGTGACCGTAAGATGTTATTATTATTTTTGAAATTTACAGTCTAACCAGTTGTCTAAGCAAAAAAAGTCTCAAATAAAATATTTCCGTACGGTGTTATTATCAACTATTTTCAAAAAAAAAAAAAAAAACTCGTTTTGTCATTTTCTTTTCGGTCGTCGCGCTCAAAAAGTGTAACTTTAATTAATATCATACAAAAATAAATAGTTATAATTATATAGCAAAATTGCAAAATTGCAAAATTTCGATGTACAACAGCTATACCGCGGCAGTCCCCGAGTGTCTCAGACTTTTTTTTAAGGTTTTTTACGCTATACCGTAAATTACGGTTTTTACGATATAACATTTTGTAAGATTTTTTACGGTATACCGTTCAGAAGGTATTTCATGGTATACCGTCAGTCCTAGGTAGGTATATAGATAGAGTTACCTACCTTTAATATAATATTGTCGCTTCCGGTTATTGGATCGATATTTATCACGAGTTTATAATGAGTGAAACGTGGTGGCCGGTGCGTATACATATACGGGTGTATAATAATATAATAATAATAATATGTATATATAATATTATGTGCTTACCATAATATTATAATATATTATATAACGAGTCGAAACCCACGCGGCGCTCGTAAAAAACAGCGATATCGTACCTATATATTGTATACATATTATTATATTTAATTACGATCGCGTTTAATAGTTCATTATGTCCGCCGCCGGTGACCGTGTAATTAATCGGCGTAATTTATATTCCACCGAGGGAATTTATTAGATATCGTCATAAAATATTATCGTAAAATGTGCGCTAACGAACCTAGCGACGGAGAGTGATTTCCGCCTACAAAACAAATGTACGAAACAAAAAAAATGACGGCATAGGACATAGGGTAGGACCCAGTGGCGTATTTGAGGGGGGTTAATCCCCCCCCGATAATTTTTAGAGGAAAATTTTATACAACTAATGGGTAAAGGGTATTTGAGTATTTCATTAAAAAACAAAAATTCCGAAAAATTGTGTTGATGATAACAAATTATTGGTAAAAATCACGGTTATCTAGATAACCGTGGTAAAAATGTGCGTACATTTTTCTTTGTGGTACCTGCATATGTCGTCATGTAGATCACTGGCAAACTAGATCCCCATGGGTCATTAGTCCCCGGTAACCTAGTTGACGGGGTATCAAAGTGGCCGATCACCTGTTATTATCTATGATAACTGACTCTAGCTATCAGCATGGTTGTACATAAACGGCTATTTTTTTATATAGTGGTTGTGACTTGCATTTCTTCATATTATGTTTTATAGTGTTATAATATAATTAATTAGTCATTCATTGTTAAGTTTTGCTGTCTCAATTGTCAGTGCGATATGTCTAATTTAATGAACCAGTCAGTGGTTAAAGCGCAAAGAAGTCTGCATTGATGATGCAGATAGTACAAACAAAAAAAAAAATTGAGACAATTGTTACTCCGTCTACATCTTTTGGTTCATCTACATCAAATAGTTTAGTAAGTTTAGTTAATATTAATGACA